>PVKU01013393.1:0-29195 GCA_004027475.1 Anoura caudifer | reverse complement strand
GACGTGACTGGGGGAGGAACCTCAAGTCACAGCGCCTGCGTGGGAGCTTGGAGAAGATTGGCTCCAGAAAATGGGGACACACCTGCCCAGACTCATGATGGCATCCCCAAAATACTTGGAATATACGGGAATGCTGGCAGGTGTAACTGATTGTAGGAGGAGTCGGAAATGGGGGTACAGAAGAGATTTGGCGCCAGGACTTAAACGGGGAAGCAGCAGCCATTGAAAAGAGAGGAGAGAATCCACGTGCTTTCCCAAGAGTTAGGACCCTCACAACCCTGTGAGGGAAAATCACCATGTGGCTTTAGTAGAGAATTACCACGTGGCTTTTCCAGAGTGGGGACCCTTTCCCCACAGCTTTGGTAGAAGAAGGACCACGCGGCTTTGGGGTGATCTTTTGGCTGTGTGGCCTGGGAGCAAGAGAGACTGCCTGAAAGAAGGGTGAAAGAACTCTTGCCAGTAGGCCATGAGAAGGTGCCCCATGGCTTTGGATTAATTGGAGATCCTGCCTGGACGACGACACAGCTGACGGTGTCGAGAGCCTGGATCCCGGACGTGTGCTTCTCTTCCTTGCAAGTACGGTACCCTGACTTAGGGCAGAGAGAGATAGGAGGCACTGTGGGCGTCTGTGGGTATCCTAAAGGACTTTGATATTTTAATGAAGTTAAGTCGCTACTTTAACTCTGTATAGTATTAAATAAACATTTTCTTTCCTTTTCACAAATCTCTGGCTTTGAGAGGCATCTTTCCATAAGGTGGCGGACAATAATGGACCTTCTGTTTGCTCTGTAACAAAAGCATTCTACTATTATCATGCTAGTACTCCTTTACTTTTTTATTTAGCTAAGTTAGATGTTGATTTTGGGATGAGCAGGGCCATTTTTATAGCAGAATCTCAGATTTGTGCAGGCTTTCTTCCGTGATGTCCTTCTTAGTCACCCCAGTGTTGGCTTTACCATCTGGCTTCCAGGCGTGGTGCAGGCCTTGCCTGCCCTGTGGAGCCTGCCTTGCACAAAGTCATAGAACAACAGTGCAGGGAGATCACTCTACCTCATTACAGATGAGGAGACTGAGACATGAAGCTGTTAAGCAACTTGCCTGAGGTCTTCCAGATGGTTAGCATAAATGTTGAAACGGAGCTCCAGTTTCTTCCAGGGCAGGCCACTAGATTTCCCTTCCCACTCCAGCTTTGCCTTTCTCTGTATTTTTTTTTTTTTTTTTTTTTTTTTTTTTTTTTTTTTTTTTTTTTTGGTCTAGTGCATTATTTAACACTTAATTGTGTACTTCCCGGTAGTACTCCCTAAGTCTTGCTTGTGTCTGAACCTCATGCTGAATACTGACTGCATGGTAGGTGTTCTACTAAGCTGAGTTAATTGACTGGCATTGGTGCACACTGCTGTGGATTATGCCCCCCAAATGAGCCATCTCAGGAGACCAGAATGCAGAATCCCATTAAGATATTCTACTCTCATCCTCGGGTTCTTGAAAATATTCCACAGACCAGTTGTAAGCATGACTATTACTCAAAATTAATTCACTTAATATCAGAGTTGCCAACTTTCAACAAACAAAATCATTAAAAGAGGAAAAAAAGCAATGGAACAATAGATATTCTACTGGGACAAAATATCATTTTTCACCACTGAAAAATGGTAAGGAATGAGAAACTAGCTCATTGTGTTTTCCCGTATTCAGTACTAAGCAATTGGCATTAAAACTGAAAAATTCAGCCAATTATCTGGATATTTTAATTTGTCTTATAAAAATGGTATATAGAAGGTATCCAGAATTTTATCATTGCTTAGTTGTCAGTCAAAAAGTCATTGTTATACATAAATATGATGTCATATCAATGCATAATAAACCTTACTGTCAATCAAAAGTATTGTTATGTATAGACTTCGTGTCAGACATTTTAGGCTTTCCATTGAGATATGAAGTGAATGCAAATTAAGGAAAATTTAAAGATGGCATGGCCACAGGCAAATATATTTTAATAGAGTTAGATTTTACAGGGAAATTGGTACTTGAGCAAAACCACAAAATGCAAGTGAGTAAATACAGTTTTCTAAACAAAGAAGCCAGCTTTTGAAGAAAGAAAGAGAAATATCATTTTATTATTATACAGATATAGTTTCCATTTAGACAAATCCTCTCATTAAGATTCTGTAATTAGGAATGGGAAAATAGTAAGAGATGAAGATAGTAAGACAAATTTCTTATCTCATTTCCTACATTTTGTAATGTTTTTAATGGAAAATTTAGTTTAATACAGCTAATTTCAAAGGAATTATTTGCCAAGTTAATTTATATTTAATGTTTAAAAAATTACTTTGTGTGAAAATGCAAAATTTGTTGGCTCAATTTTACTTTCTCATTACTAGCAAAAATTTCTTTTGCTGAGAGAGTTTCCTGTATGGAGCAAGACTCCTGAACAATAAGGGTTATGTACCTGATTTTTTCTTGTCTTCTCCTTAATACTTCTTTTACCATGTGCTATTATTATCCCTACTGTGGCACAATCAAAGCCAAAAAGAACCAAGGGGGAGTGAACCATAAGGTAAACTATGGACTTTGGGCAATGATGACGTGTCAAAGGGGGTGCATCTGTTATAACAAGTGCACCGCTCTGGTGGGGAATGTTGATAATGGGAATCCCATGCATGTGTGGAACAGGGCATATATGGGAAATGGCTGTATCTTCCTCTCAATGTTGCTATGAGCCTGAAACTGCTCTAAAAAATAAAGTCTTTTTTAAAAAATAAAATCAAGGTAAAAGGCATAGGACCAATGTTATACACTCACATCCTGTCTAACCCAAGTAGCACTGAAATCTTCTGTGTAGGTGCTGGCCCAAATCAGGTGCCAATGCAGTTAAAGGTATGCTTTTAGGCAAGTAATTTAACCTCTCTGACTCAGATTCTTCATCTGCAAACATATACAATTCATTCACAATAAATATGATTGAGTAACTTCTCTGTACTAAATACTAAGAGAGAATAATGAGCTAGATTATGATTTAATCTAGAAGAGGAGGCAAACTTTAATTACAGGTGGAGTAAGTGCTCTGGAGAAATGTTTTTGAGAATGTATAGCAGGGAATTCTAATATAATCAAAGGTAGAGTTAGAGGTAGGTGTTTGGATAGTCCAGGTAATAAAATGTAGCCATCACAAATGGTTTCTGAGAGGCTCACATATGATAATTAGAAGAACATTCCTTGCAAAGTATAAAGAGCTACACTTGATCTAGTGTTATTAATTTGGGAGCATTTGATAATGCTTTTAGAGTATCAGCATCTAGCTCAAGATTCATATCACAGATGCTAAAAAACATGTGTTGGATAGGCTCATTTAATAGACCCTTTCTGAGCCTGAATTTATTCCAAAAATGAAATCCTTTAATGCTAAACAGAAGTTGCAAAATCCAAGAAGGCAGGAGCCATGCCTATCTTGTTCACCTTTGGTGCAGGGCCTAGCATACAGAAGATACTAAATAAACATGCAGCAATGGCTGAATGAACAAATAGACTTGAATGGTTCCATTTCACAGGTGAGAAAGCTGAGGACTAGGAAAATTCCTTTGTTCAAAGTCACAGGCTACAAAATACAGGTAAAACTTAAAACTAGAATTCTTAGTTCTTAATCAATTATAGTAAAATTTGTGATGATAATCTAAAATATATGATATCCATTGGTTAATGACATAGTGGGTAAGACCAACAGTGTTCTCTAGAGGAGATTTATTTTCCCTTCAGAAAAAAAATATCAACTTTAGAGTAGCATATTGTGTGTTGCTTTTCCTTTGCTGCAGGCTCAGATTAAATTTCTTCCATAGTGATTACATCTTCTCAGAGGGTAGAGTAGAATTTAGCAACTAAGAAAGGTGTGGAGCATGGGTACCAATTACTGTCAGTTAATGTTAAATGCTTTGTAATGGTCAAAAGAATGGTAATACGTGTAAAAGAAATATCATTTTCTCATGTAAAGCAGAAAGGGTTTGGGGAGAAAATTCATTCTCATAATGGAGTCTTTCTTTTTTAATGTAGATACTTGAGGGGTAAAACAGCTGTAACCAGGAATAGCAGCCCCTGTATTAGTATACATTGTTGCATAGCAAATTACCCTGAAACTTAGAGGCTTAAAAGAAAAACAGGGGAGCAGTAGAGCATAGTGGGGAAGGGTGAGCCTACAGTCAGAGGGACATATATTTGAGCCCTGGCTCTTCATGTTTTAACTTACAAGATCTTGGATAAACTGCTCTCCTTATGTGAGAAGGGAATAATCACAACACTTCACACACACACACACACACACACACACACACACACACACACAATGGCCATAAAAAGTTATCTTACATAGATTCTCTGGGCTAGAAACACTGTCGCACACAAGTATTGTGGGTGAGGAAGTAAGAAGTGGCTTAGCTATGTGGCTCTGGCTCTAGGTCTCTCACAAGTTTGTAGTCAAGGTGTCAAATGTGGCTGCTTTCTTCTGAAGGTGTGCCTACAGGTGGAGAATCCACTTCCAGGGTGGCTGACTCACATGCCTGGCACCTACCTGCTCTTGGTAGGGGCCTCAGCTCCTCCTCATGTGGACCTCTCAATAGGGCTGATTATGTATCTTCATGGCACAACTGGCATGTCCCAAAGTCAATGATTTCCAAGCAGGCAAGGAGGAAGCCAAAATGTCTTTTATGACCTAATCCCAGAAGTCACACCCCATCATTTCTAACATATCAGATGTCATTCATTGTCAAAAAGGACTATACAGAGGCATAAATAGCAGGAGACATGACTCATTGGGAGCCATATTGGAGCCTGGCCACCAGATTACCCTGGACCACATGCTCTTTCAGGAAAGCAACTAGACACTGAGATCAGAGTGGAAGAAAATTGCCTATACTACCCAACTGATGGATGACAACATAATGAAATTCTATATGCCAGCTCTCCACATGAATAAAACCCTACTTTTTAATACAAAACAAAGAAAGTATTAAGATTTCTCAACTAAAGTTCAAACAAACAAGCAAAAACAAAGTCTGATATGGAAGCATGAAATAGAGGAAACATTCTCTGCTAGTATCAGGGGACTTATATTATGTGTGAGGTTTGAGGTAATTGGTACTCAGAAGGAACCAGATACGCTGGCTGAATTGTTCTGAAAATATCTTCATCCTGCTGACCAATTCACAGAGAGATGTTGATAACACAGTCTGAGGAGGTCACAAAGTTTCACTTGCTAGATAGGAAAAACAAGTTCCATGAAGGAGGCAGAAGGACAGAGAGATGTAGGAATTTTGTAAGAGGGCAGAAAGGTAATTTGTACCAAAAGGTGGACTGTAACTCACCCAGAGATCCCTTGAAGCTACTCACCACCAAACCAAACTATTAGAACAACCTCATTGCACAAGGCAAAGGATTTAGACCTTTTGAGACCAATTTACCTTTGAGTGCCTCTGTGGGAAACTTGATTTAATCCCAAAGATGGGCATTTCTTACTGTCCTAAGGAAGTGTACATTCTCACAGCTCCCAGCCAAAAATGAAACATGCTTCAAAGTAGGTCAGAGCTGAATGACAGCTCTCAGGAGCTTTGCAGTGCACCAGGCATGCAAAAGAATAAAACAAAGCCGCTTACAGAAGTCTCAATTTTCAGATTTTAGAATGAATTCTCTAGCTGGAATGAAGTACAGAATAATCCTTTGCATGTCCTGAATTACTGAATTAACAAATCTGGCTATGCATTTTATCCTCAAGTTTGATTTTCCTTCATCACCCATCTATTTTTGAGAACTTGCAATCATAATACTAACCCAGACACTATTACTAACAAGTATTTTATAGATTTTTGTCACAATAATCTCCCTGATGATTAATCTGGACACACTCAACTCATTTCTCCAATTGCTCTTCATTACCTGAAATAATAGTTCTTAACCACAGACTAATTTGAGGCATCTGTACATTGGACACTAAGAACAGTCCAGGTTATAATTGATAGAGAGGTAGACAGATGTGCTTTTTTGAATGGTAAGAAAGGGGCCGTACTTAATCTTGAGTAAGCCTAGATGAGTGACACAAATGTAATTTTTACCCATTAAGGGTATCACACTGAAATACAGAGTCTTTGGTGTACAGTATAAAGTGGCTCTTCCTACATGACTTCCACAATTTGGATCCAACCTACCTTTGAACCATGTCTACTCAGGCTCCTTTCACTCATTCCTCCTGTACAAGCCCCTGTGCTCTCCCACCTGTAGGCCTTTGCTCATATTTTCCCTCAGGTCAGTGGGGTATGTCTGATCCTAGCAGATTCTTAAAAGCTTAGATGCTACCTGCTCCATGAATGTCAAGTCCAGTGGGCTAATCTCTCTCTTATTGGAACTCTTAAAAGTATCTTTCCTTTGGTACTCGTTATTTCATTTCATGATTTGTGACACAAGGAAGGTTTAGATAAAGTGCTTATTAAGCATCTATTATGTTGTGTATATTGGAAATACCAAAAAATGATTAATCATGGACTCCCTAGCAAGAACCTGTATTCCACCAGAAGTGACAGATGTGTAGACTCCAGCTCGATGTGATGAATGTTGTGATGGAAATATGGATGGAGGGGTGTAGAAGCACAGAAAAAGGAGTGACTTGGTATTCATATATTTAGTTTAACAAACACTGATCAATTACTATTTCCAAAAACTGTTCTAAGTGCTATAAAATATTGACATATTTCATCCAGCTAACAGCCCTACAAAGTACATATTATTATCCTCCCCAATTTACAGATGAAGAGGCATGCTCACATAGTTGGTAGGTGGCAGGGCCAGATCTGAATCAGGTGGCCTTAATCTCTGCTCAGAACTCCTAGACTATGCTGGCTCAACATAGATATAATGATCAGAAAAGTTTAAGTTGATCTGGTTTTGATGACCCAGCTCTCAAAACTCAACAAATATTTGTGAAATAAATGACTTGGTTTTTGAAGAACATGCAGAAGTTTGAAAAGGAAGAAAGGCATCCATGGCAGATGGATGAAGATGTGCCAAGATGGAGAGATATGAAAGGACAAGGAATATTTACAGGACTGTGAGAAGTTCTGGGCATAGGTTTACCTCATTTCCATTGTCACCTTTTGCCCTGTATGACTCTGTACCACAGCTAGAGCTGCTCCTTTGGGTTATGTTGTACAGACATATGCAGGAAGCTAAGTTAGTCAATGGAAGGCTCTGGCCAGACACTGCAGACCAGAAGGCAAGTACAGGCCAGAGCATTTCTCCCAGTCTCTCTTGTCTGTGAAGTGCCCTGGCAGTGCCCATGTCTCCTGGTCAGTTTTGCCAGGCAGCTTAGGCCCCTGGTCCCTCTTCTCCCATGGATACTCTCACCCAGGCCTTCTAGGTGTCCGGCATCTGCTAATCTCTGAGCTGCTTCACCTCCCTTGCTCAGTCTCTTAGCTCTTCCATTTCCTGTGTAAGCAACTCCCGGTACTAAATTCCCTTTTCAAAAAAAAATTCTGAAGTAAGTTTCTATTTTTATTCCTAGACTCTGACTGATATATTCAGAATATTAGGGACAGAGTATACTTATTGTATGAGAGGATAAAAAGGTTGAATTTCCCATTGATGAATAGAATAAAATTAAAAAATTAATAATAGTGTTTATTTATTCTTTATCTTTAAAAATTACTTCGTTTCACAAAATGCATAATTTATTAGTACAATGGCATGTAGGTAAATACATGGCGAATTAAATAAAATATGTAACAAGCTTCCAGTCAAGATGGCAGGGTAGGTAAATGCAGTACTTGCATCTTCCCACAACTACATCAAAATTACAACTAAACTACAGGGCAACCATATTTCAGAACTTCCTGAAATCTAGCTAAACAGAGGTCTTACAGCTAACAACATAAACAAGAAGCCACATCAAGAGTAATAGGAAGGGCAAGACACACAATGGGTTGGTCCCACACCCACATGCACTAGATGAAACTCAGGAGGGCTATCTTGGCTGTGGAGGTCTCCCGTGAGGAACAAGGTGTCCTAGCCCCACACTAGGCCCGCAGCCAAGGGTTTCAGTGCCATAAAGAGAAGTCTCATAACCTCTGGCTGTAAAAACCAGCAGGGATTGTGACTGAGTGAGACAAAGGGCTTCTGGAGTCCCAGATATTCCTCTTAAAGGGCCCTTGCAAGGACATACTCCAACTCACTTCCTCTGATTTCCAGTGCTGGGGCAGCAGCTCAAAAAGAACCAGTGACGTACAAGGAAGAACTGAACTGTCTGCCATCAGGGTGAGACATGGAGGGGTAGCTTTTCCCAAGATAGAAATGTTGGCAGAGGCCATTATTCCCTTTATGAGCTCTTCCTTCACAGGGCAGGCAGGCAGGATCCATATCTGAGTGTCTATCAACCTGGTTATCACTTTTGTCCCACCCTGATGATTTCCTGAGACCCTGCCCCACCCAAATTATGGGCTGACCCAAGCCCTTTCCAGTGGCTTTTCCATAAAAATGTGTTTTCTTGACTCATGCTTCAAATTTTCCTAAATTTTTTCAAACAGATGTAGCCTCAGTGTGCCCCATACATCTCAATAAGTGGTCCCAGGCCTGACACTAGCAAAAGCCAGCCTTGATTCACAGCTTGGTCTCTCTGGGACACCTCAAAGCCCAGCACAAGTAGCAGCCATCTGCAGAACACTTTGTAGCTCATGCTGGGTTATCCCAGGCAGAACGTAGGAGATGACTGACCTTGGTCTGTACCTCCCTGCAGGCCTCACATTGGGTGGACAACTTCAGACCACATCAAAGCATCACCCAACCACCTCTACAAGCACCACAGTCAAGGCACAGACTTAGTTGGCACCAGAGTCCCACTGAAGTAAGTCCTACTCCATGGAGTTGGCCTCTGCATAGCTAATCTATCACAGCCAGTCCTTGCAGCCAATTGCCTGGGAGTAAATCCTTCCCATTGCTGTGTCAACAGCAATCAATGCTCAACTACAAAAGGAGGGGTGCACATAGTCCACATGGGGTGGGAGGGTGTCTACTTGGTGTGCCTAGCTTAGGTGAGCCAGGAGGCTGTGCCACTGGACCCTACAGGACACCTACTACATTAGGCCACACTACCAAGGCCAGGAGACACAGTAGCTCTATCTAATAAATAGAAACAAACACAGGGAGGCTGCCAAAATGACAAGACAAAGAAATATGTCCCAAATGAAATAACAGAACAAAACTCCAGGAAAAAAAAATAAACAAAATGGAGACAAGCAATTTGCAAGATGCAGAATTCAAAACACTGGTCTTAAGGATGCTCAATAAACTCAGGGGAAGAATATACAAACTTAGAACTTCAACAGCATAAAAAAGGGTATGAAAACTATTAAAAAGAACCAGTTAGAAATGAAGAATACACAAACTGAAATAAAGAATACAGGGAATCAAGAGTAAAGTAGATGAAGCCGAGAATCAAAACAGTGATATGGAATATCAGGAAGCTCTGGACAGTTTTAAGCATATCAACATTCACATCATATGGGTGCCAGAAGGAGAAGAGAGAGAGTGAGCAAGGATTTCAAAACCTATTTGAAAAAATAATGACAGAAATCTTCCCTAGCCTGATGAAGCAAATACACATACAAATACAGAAAACACAGAGAGTCCCAAATAAGTTGAACTCAAAGAGGCCCACATCAAGACGCATCATAATTAAAATGCCAAAGGTAAAAGACAAAGAGATAATTTTAAAAGCAACAAGAGAAAAGCAGTTAGTAACCTACATGGGATCTCCCATTAGACTGTCAGCTGATTTTACAACAGGAATTTTGCAGGCCAGAAAGGATTGGCAAGAAATATTCAATGTTATGAAAAACAAGGACCTACAAACAAGATTAATCCACTCAGCAAAGCTATCATTTAGATTCAAAGAACAGATAACAAACTTCCCAGACAAGAAAAAGCTAAATGAGTTATCACCACCAAACCAGTATTACATGAAATGTTAAAGGGTCTTCTTTAAGAAGAAAGAATAATAAAAAATATGAACAACAAGATGGCAATAAATTAATATCTATCAACAGTTGAACCTAAAAAACAAAAATAAATGAACAAGCAGAACAGAAACTGACACATAGATACAAAAACATTTTGATACTTGTCAAATGGGGGGTGTTGGGGCAGTGGGTAAAAAAGGTGAAGGGATTGAGGAGTACAAATTCGTAGTAACAGAATACTTATGGGGATGTAGAGTACAACATAGGGAATATAGTCAATAATATTTTAATACCTATATGTGCTATCAGATGGGTATTAGATTTATCAGGATGATCACTTAGTAAGTTACATGCTTAATCACTGGGGTATACACCTGAAACTAATATAATAGTGTATGTCAACTATAATTAAAAAACAAAAAATGATTTAAAAATATAATATATAATTTAAAACTAATGTATATTTATAAATTATTTCAGATGTATATTTATGTACTAAATAATACACATTTATATTCATCAGATAAAAGTATAACAATATATTATATTTTATAAAATATATATTCATATCTTTAAATGTATTTGAATATATATTTTTAGGTACTCATTCTCAAGTAATTTCTACTGATAGGGCATTCATTTTGAAAACTTTGGGAATCTCTATATAAAGATTTTTTAATATCATTATAACACCAACAAAAATTCATATTCCATTAGCATCTTTTCTTACTTATAGGGCACTGTTGTGTAAGAACTTATGACAGAAGCACATTAAATAAGTGTCAGAGAGTGACTTATGTGTACACAGGTTTCATTTTCCCCCATATATGGTTTAATTATATTAAGCACTATAATATTGGCAAATATAGCTCTGGCTAGTATGTATCAGTGGATTGAGTGCTTGCCTGCAAACCAATGAGTACTGGTTTGATTCTCAGTCAGAGCACATGCCTGGGTTGTGGGCCAGGTCCCCAGTAGGGGATATGTGAGAAGCAGCCACATATTGATGTTTCTCTCCCTCTCTTTCTCCTTCCCTTCCCCTACCTCTAAAAATAAATAAATACAGTCTTTAAAAAAATTGGCATATAAATTATATAACATATATTATATGTGTATATATTTTATATATATGTTCTTCCTTCCATATATATATAGAAGGAAGAAAAAGGGGTGGAGAAGGAGAAGCAGAAAGGGGAAGGAAAGAGGGAGGGAGAAATAAATAGAAGAAAGGAAGGAAATCTATTCAAATGGTACATGGACAAAAGCAGAAACATGAAAGTGGCCCAGAGATCCGCTTCCCATTCTCTAACACTTTCCCTTACAGGTCCAGAAATCACTCCTTTCAGATAGCTGGTACCAACAGAGAATATGTGGCTCCTTCTGAATGTGGTTCATCTTTTCCTGCTTCAAATCAATGGACGAATAGGGCTGAATCCAGGGGGTGAAATAGAATAGTTTCATTGTGCATTGAAATATCTTTCTGCGAACACCTTTCTTCCATCAGGATTTGTATTTACTGTACTTGATGGGTGGCCATTAGCCATTTACATTATTGGGAGCACTGCTGTTCATTCACTTGTTAAATGTTGAGCATAATTTATTTTTTGATGAAAATAATAATATGTAATAGAGTAATAATAAATGCCTATAGGTAGAAGTTCTGATAATTTTTTCTCACACTGTACTTTGGAAACTACTGTTTTATATAATTTTCCACTTTGTTTGGCATTTTAAAATGCTAGTCACTTTTATTTGTGTTTTCAAGTGACCTGAGGAGAGGAACAAAAGGAGGGAGAAAGAGAAATAGCTAAAATAGCTCAACACCTGAACTTGCTCATACTGCTCTTTCTCAAGTTCATGCTTCTGCACCAGTTGGTTCAATCTGGACAGAACCCTGGGAAATGAGCAAACCTATAGAATAATTTCTCTGTGTTATGCTTCATGTTTCAGAGTAGCTATTTTCAACTAGTATCACAGAGTGCTGCTGCTAGCAACTGTTAGATTACACAAGAATCTGACTTCACACTGTTTATTGAAGAAATGCTGGAGCGTATTAAATGAAGTTTTATTATGCTTATATATTTCTCAAATGCAACTACAATGCTAAGAATCTTTATGAGAGTGAAGAAGTTGATATAACATTTATAATATATAAACCTTTAAAATATATTTTATATTTTCAAATAATCTATGAAAACAAGAGAAGGGAACAGTTCATTTTGATGTTTTGGAAAAGAAACAGAAACCAGAAATAAAATAAAAAGTCTTGATGTAGAAAATGTGTATAATCTAAAACATAGATATTGGAAAATTGTAAGAATATACATATGTCATAAAATTTATGCTTTGCAGGGTAATTTTAAGAAATAGGAAAATCTAATCTCCATATTTGAGAAAATCAGCACTTAATTTCCTTTGGGTTTTCCCTTTTCTGTTCCTGAGAATTATAAATCTCCAAGCCTTATCTGTTATACATCTTTCCTAGTGCTTACTTCTTGGATTTATGTTCTATTCAAGTGCTGATTACATTAAATAATAATGTTAATTCTCAGTAGTTATTAGTTAAAATTAGCTAAATTATTTGAAATCTCCCTATCATGATAAAAATACAATCTAAAATACCTTTATTACTTTTTCTGGCAAGGTAGCATCATTATTATAATCACCATCTCCTAAAGATAGCATTTATTACTGCTGTATAGAGAGCATTACCAGACCCACCTTTAAAGAGCTTACAAGGGAAGGATAGAAAGGTGGCAGTCATTTTCCTCCCTCCCAGCCCCATAGGGTTACTGCTAAGACAAGTGATAAGATTTGCTTTACAATCGAGCGTACACATCGCTGAAAGACAACGGCTAGCCGGGTATAGTCTGAAAATCTTTTGAAAAACACATGAGTGAACTGTGAATTTTTCTCTTTTTCCTACAAAGCTGCATGCTACAGTAAAGTGTGTTTTGTACGTATGTGTGTATGTATGTATGTATGTATGTATGTATGTATTACAGATATTGGTTTATTTAAAGGAAAAATAACAGTTTTCCAAAGCACAGGTTTCAAAGGGTATAATTAAAATTTAAAAACACTTAGGGCTAATTTTAATATTTCAGGCTTTAAAAAAAGTGAATGGGGTGGTAGTAGTTAGGAAGGTACTCATTTGGCTACTCAGAAAGCTATGTCTGGGTTCTGGGACCCCTCAAGTACAGCAGCAGCTGCGCCCATAGATGATCCTGCACCCATTCCAAGAAGTGCCTGGCTGGAGCAGGAGATTCATGTTCCCTGACTGCCTGAGCCAAGTGCAGTGAGAAGCATTGTCAAGACCTGCAATTCTTCTCTTTGGATTTGCCATGGATGCTGTGGTTATAGTATTTTTTAAAAAGGGGTACTGAAATTGTTAGGAGAATTTCATCTTTCCATAACTTTGCTACATTTTGGAACGTTATACTCATTCTAAACACTACAGAATGCATGAGTTTTCCAAATTTTATTCTCCTTGGATTTGAAAAACAATCTTTCTAAGCCAAAACGTTTTTTGCTAGGCTGAAAGAAAGAAACTGCATTTCCTGAAAACCTAATGAACATTTGGGAGCTATAATAGAGGAGCTGTTTTATTCATCATTAATGGACATATTTTGGAAGTAAATGATACAGTGTAAGGGAACTGAAAATAATACTACTATATGCCTAAATTTCTAGAAGAAACAGTAGAGTTAAAATTGAAAAATAAAAAATTACAGAGTAAGAAATGAGGAGATGACTTTAGGCGAGGTGGAATTGAAAGTTAGACATTACAAGAGAGATACCAAAAAGCCACCCTGCCACAAAAAGTCCTCTCCTTCCCTGACACATTGGTGAAATTCCACCATAAAAAATATTACTTTATGATTTCTACCAAAAATCCTTTTGTCAGTCTGAGATTTTTCCTCTTCCCAAGATGAAATATCTAAGAATCCCCATCAAGGTAAATTGTGATTAATATCAAATATACAATTGGAACTCAGGTCTCCTTTCTTCTACCCCAGTACTATTTACTCAACAGTAATCTTTTTCTAAGTGGGATTTTTAATTCAATGCTAACCTTAAAAATAAGTATATTCTTGATCATTTGAATGCCCATATTGGTGTCTAGAGCTGATGCTAAGTAGTTAAACTTTAACAATCTTGCACTGAGACAGGTAAGAACTTAATGCACCCAAAGTCACAGGTGAGGGAGCACTGTGCAAAGGGAAATTTCACAGAACTTAGAATACTAACAATGGTGAGCTCATTGCTCAACTACTTAACACATGGTAGTACAGGAATACCAGTAATCACCAGCACCATATTCATAAGGCTAGAGGTAACTTAGCTTAGGCCAAGTATTCTCATTGACTTTATGGGTTTGATTAGTTTGTAAATGTTGCTTCATAGTTGTATAAAACTTTTGAGCATTTAGGGGTCGGAGAGATTCTTTTGAAGACAAAACATTGGTCAAGTTTTCAGGTTTAGCAAACTTGGTCCTTTGCCATGCAGAGACATCCATTCTATCATGCCCACCCCCTACTCTTAACTTGTAATCTGGATAACAGCTATGTGCACACATGCACATGTATGTGTGTATGTTTATGTATCAGAAGCAAATACAGAGAACCAAATCAAAGATCACAGGATCCAGGTCTGCAGGTGCCTAATTCACAACCATGGACCATTGTATACAGGTAGATACAGGTAGATTACTTAGAGATAGTCAGACAACCACTTTCATGCATTGGATTTGGGTCTAAGCCCAAAATTTCCAACTGTTAAGTATTTCTTCTTATTCCTGGTGTCACTTGAAAAATTGCCTGGGAAAGTATATATATATATAATACATCTAATTTCTAGAAGTCACAAGGACTGGGAAGGATTCAAGTTCATTCATTCTATTTTGTCTATTAGGAGCAGAGCTGGGATTTGAATACAGAATAGTTAAACTCCAGCCAGAGCCTGTGTATGTTGACGTCCTTGATTCACAGCCTCAAAGGTGCTTAGTACCTTTGCCATGTATAAGGTGTACTTTTTTGCCCAAATTTCTGAGGGAAAAATAAGGATGTGCATTGTACATGGATATAATGATTACATATCATGGGTATAATAATGGGTATAATAATCCCATGTATAATGCACTAAAAAACATGGGTGCACATTATACATGGCAAAATACAGTAATTCTAAGATGATGAAATAACAACAGTCACCAGAATGGCTATTACATCCCTGGAGTAAGTGTGTCATTGAGCTCTAAGAGACAAATGAAGTTCTAGCTCTGTAAAGTTTTACCAGGCAGTTTTTAAGAATTTTTTTCCCCATCCACCTTCACATCCTTTTAATAAATCCTTATCTCTAGCAGGAACCATGTCTCCAGTCCTTAAAACTGGTGAGAACTGTATCTGTTATCCACTGCTGCATAACAGACCACTCTAAAACTTAGTGGCTCGAAACAGCAATGATGGAGTGTCATGATTCCATGAGCTGACTGAACAGTTATTCTGCTCCACGTAGAATAACTCTTGTGGGTTATAACTCTGGGATCACTCATGTGGCTGAATTCAGCTGGTCACTGGGCTAGGGTACACCAGTTTTCCACAGGGCCTCTCTCTCTAGCACATAGTCTAGACTTCTTAAAAGCTTGGTGGCTGGATTCCAAAATGGAACATCCCCAAAGGACAAGCCTCAACATTCAAGTGCGATCAAGCTTCTGCTTTTCACATTTCCTGGTGGCCAAAGCAATTCACATCACTAAACCCATGGTCAGTGAGGGGACTATACAAGGGCATGAATATAGGGAGATGTGATTAACTGAGGGCCATCAATGTAAGAGTCTACCATAAAGAGAACCTAAAATAAATTCTAGAAATATATCAGTTTTCAATTTTTTCTACCTATTTTCAGTAAGAGTATGGTATATAATTAACATTTGTTAGGTATTAACTAATAAAGGAGGGAAGATACACAAATCTGCACATACAGAAATCTGTAACGTGATCTTGCTTGGTGTAAAATCCTTGCAAATTCTTAAGTGATAAGAGCACTAGGAGCATCTCCTGTTCTAATTTTTGGTCTTTGAACCATCCCCTGTACATTTTTAAGTGATAAAAGTGGTAGGAGTAATTTTTCTTCTATCAAGGCTGCTCTGCGTAGACTCCTGGATGGCTCCTGGCTGGGGGATGGCCAATAGAACGACCAAGCCATGATTAGAAGCTCAGAATTGTCAACCACATCCCCAATTCTCTTGAGAAAAGAGAAGGGTTAAAATTGGAGTTACTGATCCCATTGTTCCTACATGATAAAGGCTCCATAAAAATCCCAACTCTATAGAAACAGAAGGTCCTGTGGTTGGGAACTCCCTGATCTGACCCTATATATATCATCATCTGGCTCATCATCTACTGCTTTCATTTTGTCCTTTATTATATAATAAACTGGCACATATAACTAGGTGTATCCAGAGTTTGGCGAACTGCTCTAGCAAAATAATTGAATCCAAAGGGGAGGAGGTCGCTGGAACCCCTGATTCATAGCCAAGTCAAACATGAGTTGTGAAGAAGCTGGGGACCTATGGCTTGTGATTTGCATCTGAAATGGGGGGCAGTATTGTGGGACTGAGTTCTTAACTCCTGAGATCAGCACCACCTCCAGGTAGATACTGTCAGAATTGAGTTAAATTGTGGGAACCCCCCAAGCTGGTATCATGAGAATTGCTTGGTGTGGGGGAAAAAACCCACATATTTGGTGAGCAGTGTGTCAGAGGTGAAATGCTGTGAGGGTAGGAGTACTGTGCAAGTAAAGGAGACACAAAGTAGAAGGTTGAGTTTTTCTAGTACAACTGGTTAATGAGAGCTAAGAAAATTTGAAATGGACTCAAGAGTAGTTCTACTTGCACCTTTCCCTTCAATTTTCAAAACAAATATCAGTTCATAAAATTGACAAATGAAATGAATATGAGGATGGACAGGAAAATGGTACAAATTTGCAAAATTAAACTGTATTAGAAAAAAGTAATGTCATGGTGGATCAGCAATTCTATATAAGCACTCCAGGCCTTTAAATAAATCAGTTTTTTAAATTTATCTTTGAAACATAATTTATTTAAAGACCTAAATATATTAATTTTTCTTTTTTAAAGCATTTTTATTAGATAGTATTTATTTATTGTATTTATTGATTTATTTTAATTGTTGTTCTTGTACACTTTTCTGTCTTTTACTCCCATCCCAGCCCACCACCCCAGCCCTCCCCACTTCCCTCCCCTTTCCACCCCCCCTAGTTTTTATCCATGTGTCCTTTATACCCTTTCCTGTAAACCCTTCCCCTTTTCCCCTGATCTTCCCTCCCCTCTCCCTTCTGGTGACTGTCAGTCTGTTCTCAATTTCAGTGTCTTTGGTTATATTTTGCTTGTTTGTTTGTTTTGTTGGTTAGGTTCCTGTTAAAGGTGAAATCATATGGTATTTTTCTTTCACTGCCTGGCTTATTTCATTTAGCATAATGCTCTCCAATTCCATCCATGTTGTTGCAAAGGGTGGGAGCTCCTTCTTTCTTTCTGCTGCAAGAATTCCATTGTGTAAATGTACCAAAGTTTTTTGATCTATTCATTTACTGATGGGCACCTGGGTTGCTTCTAACACTTGGCTATTGTAAATTGTGCTGCTATGAACATAGGGGTGCATAGGTTCTTTCGGATTGGTGTTTCAGGGTTCTTAGGATATAATCCTAGCACTGGGATTGCTGGGTCAAAAGGTAGATTCATTTTTAGTTTTCTTAGAAAATTCCATACTGCTTTCCATAGTGGTTATACCAGTCTGCAATCCCACCAACAGTGCACTAGGGTCCCCTTTTCTCCACAACCTCTCCAACACTTGTTGTTTGTTGCTTTGTTTATGATGGCCATTCTGACTGTGTGAAGTGGTATCTCATTGTGGTTTTAATTTGCATCTCTCTGATAGCTAGCGATATTGAGCATCTTTTCATGTGTCTCTGGATCTTCTGTATGTCCTCCTTGGATAGGTGTCTGTTCAAGTCCTTTGCCCACTTTTTAATTGGGTTGCTTATCTTCTTAGAGTGGAGTTGTGTAAGTTCTTTATATATTTTGGAGATTAAACCCTTGTCTGAGGTATCATTGGCAAATATGTTTTCCCATACAGTTGGTTCTCTTTTTATTTTAATACTGTTTTCTTTAGCTGTGCAGAAGCTTTTTATTTTGATGAGATCCCATTTGTTTATTTTTTCCTTTATGTCCCTTGCTTTAGGGGACATATCAGTAAAAATGTTGCTGCATGAAATATCTGAGATTTCCCTGCCTATGTTTTCCTCTAGGACTTTAATGGTGTCACAGTTTATATTTAAATCTTTTATCCACCTTGAATTTATTTTTGTGTATGGTGCAAGTTGGTGCTCAAGTTTCATTTTTTTTTTTTTTTTTTGCATGTAGCTGTCCTTTTCTCCCAACACAACTTGTTGAAGAGGCTATTCTTACTCCATTTTATGTTGCTGCCTTCTTTGTTAAATATTAATTGACTGTAGAGACTTGGGTTTATTTCTGGGCTCTCTGTTCTGTTCCACTGGTCCATGTGCCTGTTTTTATGCCAGTACCAGGCTGTTTTGATTACAGTGGCCTTGTAATACAGTTTGATATCAGGTATTGTGATCCCTCCTACTTGGCTCTTCTTTCTCAAAATTGCTGCAGCTATTCGGTGTCATTTATGGTTCTATATAAATTTTTGAAGTGTTTGTTCTATGTCTGTGAAATATGCCATTGGTACTTTAATAGGTATTGCATTAAATTTGTAGATTGCTTTGGGTAGTATGGACATTTTGATGATGTTGATTATTCCAATCCATGAACATGGTATATGTTTCCATTTGTTTGTGTCTTCCTTGATTTCTTTCTTCAGTGTTGTGTAGTTTTCTGCATACAGGTATTTTACCTCCTTGGTTAGGTTTATTCCTAGGTATTTTATTTTTCTTTTTGCTATAATGAATGGAATTTTTTTTCTTGATTTCTGTTTCTGCTGTTTCATTGTTGGTATACAAAAATGCCTTTGATTTCTGGATATTGACTTTGTATCCTGCTGTTTCGCCAAATTCATTTATTAGGTTAAGCAGCTTTTTGGCCGAGTCTATGCATTTTCTATGTATACTATCATGTCATCTGCAAACAATGATAAATTTGTTTCCTCCTTTCCAATTTGAATGCCTTTTATTTCCTTTTCTTGTCTCATCGCTGTGGCTAAGACTTCTAATACTATATTGATTAGAAGTGGTGAAAGTGGACATCCTTGTCTTGTTCCTGATCTTAGTGGAAAAGATTTTAGATTTTGCCCATTGAGTATGATGTTGGTTGTAGGCCTCTTATATATTGCCTTTATTATGTTGAGGAATGCTCCCTCTATTCCCACTTTGCTGAGTGTTTTTATCATAAGTGGGTGCTGTACCTTATCAATTGATTATTCCACATCTATTGATATGATCATGTGATTTTTGTCTTTGCTTTTGTTTATGTGATGTATTACATTTACTGATTTGCAAATGTTGAACCATCCTTGCATCCCAGGGATGAATCCCACTTGGTCATGGTGTATAATCTTTTTAATGTATTGTTGGATGTGGTTTGCCAATATTTTTTTTTTTTGATGATTTTAGCGTCTAAGTTCATCAGTGATATTGGCCTGAAGTTTTCTTTCTTTGTTGTGTCTTTATCTGGTTTTGGGATTAGGATGATGCTGGCTTCATAAAAAGAGTTTGGGAGTCTTCTATCATTTTGGACTTTTTTGGAATAGTCTGTGAAGGGTAGGGGTTAACTCTTCCTTAAATGCTTTGTAGAATTCTCCTGTGAAACCATCTGGTCCAGGGCTTTTGTGTGTCGGGAGTTTTTTGATTACTGCTTCAATTTCATCTGCTGTTATTGGTCTGTTCAGGCTTTCTGCTTCTTCTTCATTGAGTTTTGGAAGATTATATTTTTCTAGAAACTTGTCCATTTCACCTAAGGTTTTCAAATTTCTTGGCGTACAGTTCTTCATAGTAATTTCTTACAATCCTTTGTATTTCTGTGGTGTCAGTTGTAATCTCTCCTCTTTCATTTCTGATTGTGTTTATTTGGGTCTTCTTTCTTTTTTTCTTGATGAGCCTGATTAAAGGCTTGTCAATTTTATTTATCTTTTCAAAGAACCAGCTCCTGGATTCATTGATTCTTAGAATTGTGCTTTTAGTCTCTATGTCATTTAATTCTGCTCTGATCTTGGTTATTTCCTTCCTTCTACTTGCTCTGGGCTGTCTTTGTTGTTGTTCCTCAAGTTTTTATAGGCATAGGGTTAGGTTGGTTGTTTGAAACGTTTCTATCTTTTTTTAGGTAGGCATGTACAGCTATGAACTTCCCTCTGAGGACTGCCTTTGCTGTTCCCATAAGTTTTGGGTTGTTGTGAGTTCATTTTCATTTGTTTCCAGAAACTTTCTGATTTCTTCCCTAATTTCATTCTTGACCCATTCATTGTTTAATAGCATGCTATTCAATCTCCAGGATTTTGAGTGTTTTGGGTTTTTCCCCTTGGGGTTGGTTTCTAGTTTCAGTCCCTTGTGGTTGGAAAAAATGCTTGGTATGATTTCAATTTTCTTGAATTTGTTGAGGCTTGTTTTGTGTCCCATTATGTGGTCTATCTTTGAAAATGTTCCATGTGCATTTGAAAAGAATGTGTATTTAGTTTCTTTGGGATGAAGGGCTCTATATATATCAGTTAAGTCCATTTCATCTAGAGTGTGGTTCAATACCACAATATCTTTGTTGATATTTTGTTTAAAAGATCTGTCCACTTTTGACAGTGGGATGTTAAAATCCCCTACTGTAATTGTGTTGCTGTCAATATTTTTCTTGAATTCCTCTAAGACTTTCTTGATGTATTTAGGTGCTCCTATGTTGGGTGCATATATATTTACGATGTTTATGTCTTCCTGGTGGATTCTTCCCTTGAGTATTATGAAGTGACCTTCTGGGTCTCTCTTTATGGCCCTTCTTTTGAAGTCTATCTTGTCTTATATGAGTATTGCTACCCCAGCTTTTTTTCCCCGTCCATTTGCTTGGAAAATTTGTTTCCAGCCCTACACTTTGAGTCTGTGTAGGTCTTTTGTCCTGAGGTGGGTCTCTTGTAGGTAGCATATGTGTGGGTCATGCTTTCTTATGCATTCAGCTATTCTATTCCTTTTGATTGGGGCATTTAATCCATTTACATTTAAGGTCATTATTGATAGGTACTGATTCATTGCTATTTTTGTACCTATTTCTCTCTCTCTCTCTCTCTCTCTCTCTCTTCCTTCCTTTCCTTAAAGAAGTCCCTTTAGCATCTCTTGTAGAACTGGTTTGGTAGAGGTGTATTCTTTGAGACTTCTTTTGTCTGGGAAGCTCCTTATTTGGCCTTCTATCTTGATTGAAAGCCTTGCTGGGTAAAGTAGTCTTGGTTGCAGGCCTTTGGTTCTCATTACTTGGAATATTTCTTGCCATTCTCTTCTGGCTTGGAGCATTTCCATTGAGAAGTCAGCTGCTAACCTTATCGGGGCTCCCTTGTATGTTACTTCCTTTTTCGGCCTTGCTGCCTTTAAGATTCTCTCTTTGTTTTGGAATTTTGCCATTTTATTATGATGTGTCTTGAAGTGGGCCTCTTTGGGTTCCTCTTGATTGGGACTCTCTGTGTTTCCTGGATTTGTGTGACTTTTTCTCTCATCAAATTAGGGAAGTTTTCCATCATTACTTTTTCAACTAGGTTTCCTATCCCTTGCTCTTCTTCTTCTCCCTCTGGAATCCCTATTATATGGATATTATTATATTTCATATTGTCTTGCATTTCTCTTAATCCCTCTTCATTCTTTCTGAGCCTCTTTTCCTTTTCTTGCTATTTCTGGGTGTTTTTTCTACTTTGTCCTCCAACTTGCTGATCCGATCTTCTTCTTCATTGATTCTGCTTTTCATTCCTTCCACTGTGTTCTTCAGTTCAGAAATTGTGTTCTTCATTTCCTCTTGGCCCTTGTTGATAGTTTCTATTTCCTTTTTCATGTTGATATAGTTTGCAGTGAATTCATTATAACTTCCCTGTAGTTTCTGGTAGCTCTTTGAGAGCTCTTGGAGCTTCCTGACAACCATTGCTTTGAACTCAAAATCTGATAGTTGAGTTGCCTCCATTTCATTTAGCATTCTTTCTGGGGCTTCCTCCTTTCCTTTCATTTGGGGATTGTTTCTTTGTCTTCCTATTGTTTGTGAGACTCTTCTTGTCAGCCTCAGCTTCTTGAATTGATTTGTTCTGGCTCCCTGGGTTTATGGTGTGAACTTCTGTGGTAGAATACCTGTGAGATTCAGTGGTGCAGTCTCCTTCGGGTATCCTGGTATTCACAGCTTCCACTGTTTCAGCTAGGATCATGGCTGTGTGCTCTGGGTCTTCCACAAAGTCCCTTCCTCTGGTTGCAGGGCCACCGGTTGCAGAGCCACCTCCAGTCCCGGTCCCAGGGCTGCCTCCGGTCTCTTGGCCACCTCCAGTCACAGGCCCGCCCTGGTCTCAGGCCTCCCCCGGTTGCAGGGCCTCCTGAAGTTGCAGGGCCACCCCTGGTTGCAAGGCCTCCTCCAGTTGCGGGGCTTCCCCTGGTCGCTCGGCCGCCCCTGGTCACTGGGCCTCCTCTGGTCACAGGGCCGCCCCATATTCTGGTCCCAGGGCCACCTCGGGTTGCAGGGCTGCTCCCGGTCACAGGTCCACCTCCGGTCGAGGGGCCTCCTTTGGTCGCCGGTCTGGGTGAATCGCCGTCTGACTCCTGCACAACTCAGTCCTCCTTCTGTCCTGGTTGGGTTTTCTTTTTTTTTGGTTCTATATTTTTGTAGTCCGTAATCTTGGCTGTGAGAGGAAGCACAGCACGTCCAGCTATGCCTCCATCTTGGCCAAAGTGAATATATTAATATTTCATTTCAAAAGGTAAACTATGGGGAGGTCCTGGCCAAAATGGAGCTATAGGTAGAAACTCTGTGTTTCCCTGCACAACCAACAGAAGAATGACAACCAATTTAAAAACAAAAAGCAAACAGGACTGCCAGAAAATCAAACTGTGTGGAAATCTGACAATCAAGGAGTTAAAGAAACATTCCCCCAGACTGTGAAGAGGGGTGGAGATGGGCAGCAGGGCAGAGAGGATTTGTGGCAAGGCAGCAGACTGAGTGTTGGTGAGGTTCGGGCTGGCAGACCCAGTGAGGCAATGGCTGACAGAACCGGCAGTCCCACATTTGCATGCAGATAAACCAGGAGGAACAACTGGGGAGAAAGACAGACTGCCCAACCCAGGGTTCCAGTGTAGGGAAATAAAGCCTCAAAGCCTGACTGAAAACACCTGTGGGGGTTGAGGCAGCAGCAGGAGAAACACCCAGCCTCACAGGAGATTTCACTGGAGAGACCCATAGAGTGCTAGAACATGCACAAACCCACCCATCTGGGAATCAGCACCAGAAGGGCCCAATTTGATTGTGGGTAGTGGGGAAAGTGATTGAAAGCTGGCAGGGTATGGAGCAAGCAGCATTGTTCCCTCTCAGACCCCTCCCCCACATTCAGCATCACAAGGCAAGTCACCTGGGTAGCCCCACCCTCATGAACACCTAAGGCTCCGCCCCTTACTATGTAACGGGTACACCGAGACCAAAAAAATGGCCCAAATGAAAGAACAGATCAAAGCTCCAGAAAAAATACAACTAAGCAACAAAGAGATTGTCAACCCATCACATGCACAGTTGAAAATACTGGTAATCAGGATGCTCACAGAATTGGCTGAATATGGTTGCAAATTAGAGGAGAAAATGAAGGCTATGCTAAGTGAAATAAAGGAAAATGTACAGGAAACTAACAGTGACAGGAAGGAAACTGGGACTCAAATCAAAGGTGTGGACCAGAAGAAAGAATGAAACATTCAGCCAGAACAGAATGAAGAAACAAGAATTCAAAAAAAATGAGAAGAGGCTTAGGAACCTCCAGGACTTCTTTAAATGTTACAACATCCAAATCATAGGAGTACCAGAAAGGGAAGAGGAAGAACAAGAAATTGAAAACTTATTTGAAAACGTAATGAAAGAGAACTTACCCAATCTGGCAAAGGAAATAGACATCCAGGAAGTCTGGGATGATCAGAGAGTCTCAAAGAAGTAGGACCCAAGGAGGAACACACCAAGGCACATCATAATTACATTAGCCAAGATTTAAATGAAGGAGAAAATCTTAAAAACAGCAAGAGAAGAGGAGAGAGATACCTACAAAGGAGTGCCCATAAGACTGTCAGCTGATTTCTCAAAAGAAACCTTGCAGGCAAGAAGGGGCTGGAAAGAAGTATTCCAAGTCATGAAGGGCAAGGACCTACATCCAAAATGACTCTGTCCAGCAAAGCTATCATTTAGATTGGAAGGGCAGATGAAGTGCTTCTCAGATAAGGTCAAGTTAAAGGAGTTCATCACCCAACCCTTTTTATATGAAGTGTTAAAGGGACTTATCTAAGAAAAAGAAGATAAAAAATATGAACAGTAAAATGACAACAAACTCACAGTTGTTAACAACCGAACCTAAAAAAAACACAAACAAAAACAAACTAAGAAAACACCTAGAAGAGGAACAGAATCACAGAAATGGAGATCACATGGAGGGTTATCAGCGGGGGAGTGGGAGTGGGAGAGAGGGGGGAAGGTACAGAGAATAAGTAACATAAATGACAGGGAGAAAATAGATGGGGGTGGATTAAGAATAGTACAGGAAATGTAGAATCCAAAGAACTTATATGTATGATCCATGAGCATGAACTAAAGAGGGGGAATGTGGGTGGGAGTGGGTGTGCAGGGTGGATGGGATTAAAGGGGGGAAAATGGGACAACTGTAATAGCATAATCAATCAAATATATTTAATTAAAAATAAATTTAAAAATAATCACAGAAAGGGAGATCACATGGAGGGTTATCAGTGGGGATAAGGAAGGGGAGAATAGGAGCAAAATGTACAGGGAATAAGAAGTATAATAGGTAGGCACGAAATAGACAGGAGGAGGTTAAGGATAGTATAGGAAATGGAGAAGCCAAAGAACGTATATGTACAACCCATGGACATGAAATAAGGTCAGGGGGAATGCTGGAGGGAGGAGGTGTGCAGGGAGGAAGGGGAGAAAGGGGAGAAAATAATTTGGACAACTGTGATAGCATAATCAATAAAATATTCTTAAAAAAATGAAACTACCCGACTGGCTCTGGCTCTCTGGCTCTTGGGCTCTCGTACTTGTGCTGCTCTCTTCCTCAAGGATTCCTGGATAATGGTGTTGCAGTTGCCTGCATTTCCCAATGGACAGCAACACATGAAGGTACAAAGTCTGAGATGAAGCATTTTTCCCCCTACTATGGAAGCACAAGGAAAAAAATGGAAACTTCCAGTGAAGATGGGGACATAGGTAAACATGGCTCACCTCTTCACACAACAACATCAAAATTACAACTAAATTATAGAACAACCATCACTCAGAACTGGGAGAAATTGAGTTGAATGGAAGCCTGACAGTTATAGAATTAAAGAAATCACATCTATCGCATCTGGCAGGAGGAGCAGAGACACAGAATGGGCTGGTGCCACATACACTTATGGTAGATAAAAATCCAGGAGGGATATCTCAGGAGCGAGGAGTATCAGCCCCACATCAGGCCGCCCAGCCCAGGATATCAATGCCAGGAAGAGAAGTCCTCATATATTCTGACTGCAAAAACCCTCATGGATTGAGTCAGTGGAAGAAACTGCTAGAATCCCCAAGTAATACCTCTTAAAAAATCCACACATGGATTTAGTCAGACTCGCTCCCCTCTGAGCTCCAACACTGGGCTAGCAGCTTAAAGGTCACCAGTGGCATATAGGGAGGAACTGAAATAGCTGGCATCAAGGCAAGATCTGGGGGACAGCTTTCTCCCAGACAGTTTGGAGGGTAAATCACAAAGCAGGCAGGTGCCATATCTGAGACTCCATCAACCTGGCTAACACTGTTTGCCCTGCCCAGGAGATCCCCTGAGGCTCTATCCCACCCAATTTACAGCTATTAGCAGTAGCTTTTCCATATGAATGGCTGATCTTAGCTCAAGCTTCACAACTTCTTAAATCCTTTCAAACAAGCAATAATTGACCACAGTGAACCCCCATTCCCCTACCCCCACCTCTTGCTACATGAGCCCCAGGTGCAGTATTAGCAGCAACCAGCCTAGATTCACAGTTTGGCTTCATCTGGGAATCTCCAAGTCCAGCACAAGCAGCAGCCACCTCAGAGTGGTCTATAGCTCAGGCAGGGTGGCCCCAGGCAAAACACAGGCAAGGGCCGAACTTGGCCTGCACAACCCAGGAAACTGCAGGGCTGGGGCACCCAGTGGACAGCTACAGACCACACTGGAGCACTACTACCCTGTCCCCACACAGCTGAACCTCCACGGAGGGTGCAGGTTGGTGGTCAGTGGCCACAGCCAATCCTTGCAATGGTCTGGCCTCGTAAATCCCTCCCATTGACCTGCCATTAGCAACAAAAGCTCAACTACAAGTGGAGGGTGTACTCAGCCCACAAAAAGGGTGCACCTCGAGTATCCAGCTTGGGTGATAGGGGAGGCTGTGCCACTGGACCCTGCAGCACACCTACTATCTTAGGCCATGATACCAAGACAGGGAGTCATGCAGCTCTACCTAATACATAGAAACAAACACAGGGAGGCTGCTGAAATGAAGAGACAAAGAAACATGGTCCAAATGAAAGAACAAAACAAAACTCCAGAAAAAGAACTAAACAAAGTGGAGGCAAGCAATCAGACGCCAAGTTCAAAGCACTGGTTATAAGGATGCTCAAGGAATTTAATGAGGACCTCAAGAGCACAAAAAAGATCTGGTCAGAAATGAAGGATACTCTAATTGAAATAAAGAATAATTTACAGGGAAACAACAGTAGAGTGAATAAAGCCAAGAATCAAATCAATGACTTGGAATATAAAGAAGCAAAAAACAAACAATCAGAACAACAAGAAGAAAAAAGAATTAAAAAAATGAGGATAGTATAAGCAGCCTCTGGGACAACTTCAAGCATTGCAACACTTGCATCATTAGTGGTGACAGAAGGAGAAGAGAAAAAGCAAGAACTTGGAATTCTATTTGAAAAAATAATGAAAGAAAATTTCTTTAATTTGGTGAAGGAAATAGACATGCAAGTCCAGGAAGCACAGAGAATCCTAAACAAGATGAACCCAAAGAGACCCACTCCAAGACACATCATAATTAAAATGCTAAAGGTTAAAGATAGAGAGAGAATCTTAAAAGTAGCAAGAGAAAAGCAGTTAGTTACCTACAAGGGAGTTCTTATAAGACTTTAGCCTGATTTCTCAAAAGACACTTAGGCTAGAAGGGACTGTAGGAAATATTCAAAGTCATGAAAAGCAGGAAAATACAGCTAAGATTGCTCTACCCTGCAAAGCTATCATTTAGAATCGAAGGGCAGATAAAGAGCTTCCTAGACAAGAAAAAACTAAAGGAGTTCATCATCACAAAACCATTATTGTATGGAATGTTAAAGGGACTTATTTAAGTTTTAAAGAAGATCAAAACTATGAACAAAAAATGGCAACAGATACATATTTGCCAACAAATGATTCTAAAAAACAAACTAAACAAACAGGAAGAAGAGTGACAGAATCATGGATATGGAGAGCATTTTGATGGTTGCCTAGATGGGAGGGGGTGTGGGGAATGGGTGAAGAAGTAAGGGGATTAAGAAGTACAACTAGGTTGTTACAGAATAGCCATGGGGGTGTAAAGCACAGAATAGGAAGTGGAGTAGCCAAGGGACTTATAGGAATAACCCATGGACATGAACAGTGGTGTGGGGATTGCCTGAGGGAGTGAGGGGTGCTGCATGGAGGGCGACAAAGAGGGAAAATGGGACAAGTGTAATAGCCAAATCAATAAAATATAATTTAAAAAAGTGAAACTATGGTCCCTTAAGTCTCATTTTGTGCAATAAAAAAAACTCTTCCATGTATTTATACCATAAATCCTATATTTAAATACCTCAATCTCATATTTCTGAAGCTCAGAAGTCTTATAGTTGATGCAAGAGAAATAAGTCACAATCACTGGAAAAAAGTAAATAGTAAGGTGAGTATCGTAAGGTCAGAGTTAAGTCAGAATTTGGGAAAAGATGTAGAATTCAGCATGTTACAGAGAACATCACAAGTGTGGGAAAGAACATGATTATAACTTTAGTTCAACTATCCTGAGGGAATAGTCTGAAGCCATGTGTAAAACAGGGATTTAAGGTCATTTCACTAGTTTGGCAATATAATTCTTTTTTTCTTTATTTATAATTGGAGTACTTGAACGCCTATTTATTAATTGACCTATTGGTTAAAACGTCACAGTGTGTGGTCTCTATTGTAAATATTCCTTATCTGGATCTCTTGATTTTATCAGATGGTCCTTTTACCCATATCATCAATATGTTATCTGGCTTGTGAATGGTTGGTCCAAACTTCTAAGGATGGCATTACTTTATTCAGTAGTGCTCTCCCCACACAGAATTAAGCACAGGTAAGGCAATAGCTTCTTTTAATGAGGTTAATTCTGATGATAACTTAGGTACCATTTTACTGCAAGATATAGATGACTTCCAATCCTCCTTATGAATTAAAATATTGAATTCTTTTTGGTCTCATCACCATGGTGGTTACAAATACAAGTGAGACTGAGAAAGTAGTTTTTTTTTTTTTAATAGATGAGGCCAGACTTCCAGCCAAGATGGAGGTGTAGGTGGACACACTGTGCCTCCTCTCACAACCAAAATTAAGGACAACAAAGATTTAGAAACAAGAAAACAACCAGAACTCAGAAAATTGAACTGTACGGAAGTCCAACAACCATTCATCCAGACAAGTAAGAGGGGCGGAGTTGCGGCAGGAAAAAGTGGAGGTACGGACCAGGCACACAGGCAATAGCAGCTGGCAGATCCCAGGTGAACACGTGGTGGCTAGCAGACCCCGGGCATGGGGTGGCAACTGTGCAGACCCAGTGAGGACGCGCAAGGCAGCTGGCTGACCAGGTGGTCCCACATTTGTGCATAGATAATCCAGGCGAAGGGGAAGCAGCGGAAGGGACTGGAATCCGGGAGAGAGCAGAGCAAGCGCCATTGGTCCCTCT
>PVKU01013392.1:0-29205 GCA_004027475.1 Anoura caudifer | reverse complement strand
GGCGGTGGTTTACAATTCCTGAAACCAGGCAGGGTGGTTCCCAACAAGAAGGAAGGAAATAATTAAGAGTAGAGCAGACTTAAATGATGTAGAGACTAAAAGAACAATTGAAAGGGTCAATGTATCCAGGAACTGGTTCTTCAAAATGATAAAATTCAGAAGCTTTTAACCAGACTCTTCAAGAAAAAAAAAAGAAAGCACTCAAATAAACAAAATCAGAAAAAAGAGAAGTAACAACTGATACTAGAGAAATACAAATGATTGTAAGAAATCACTATGAACAACTATATGCCAAGAAATTTGAAAACTTGGGTGAAATAGACAAATTTCTAGAAACACATAATCTTCTAAAACTGAATCAAGAACACACAGAAAGCCCGAGTAGACTGATAACAGCCAATGATATTGAAGTAATAAAAATAACAATGATGATGATGATGATGATGATAAATAATTTTTTTAAAAAACTGGCACATAAAAGTCCTGGACCAGATGGCTACATAGGAGAATTTTACAAAACATACAAGAAGAGCTAATACCTATCATTCTCAAACTATTCCAAAAAATCCAAGAAGACAGAAGACTCCCAAACTCTTTTAATGAGGCCAGCATCATCCTAATTCTAAAAACCACATAAATACACAACAAAGGAAGGAAACTATAGGTGAATATCACCGATTAACATACATGCTAAAATTCTAAACAAAATATTGATGAAGCATCCAGCAATACATTAAAAAGATTATACACCATGATCAAGTGGATTTCATCCCAGGGATGCAAGGATGGTACAATATTTGCAAGTCAATGAAGGTAATACCATATAAACAAATGAAAAACAAAAATCATATGATCATATCAATAGATATTGAAAAAGCATTTGACAAAGTACAGCATTCATTTATTATAAAAATACTCAGCAAGGTAGGAGTAGAGGAAGCATACCTCAAAATAATAAAGGCCACATATGAGAAACCTACAGCCAACATCATACTCAATAGGCAAAAACTAAAAGCTTTCTCCCTAAGATCAGGCACAAGACAGGGGTGTCTGCTTTCAACATTTCTATTCAACATAGTATTGGAAGTTCTAGCTACAGCAATCAGAAAAGAAAAAGAAATAAAAGGCATCCAAATTGGAAAGGAGGAAGTAAAACTGTCATTGTTTGCAGATAACATGATAGTGTACATAGAAAACCCTGTAGAGTCTACCAAAAAAATACTCAATCTCATAAGTGAATTTGGCAAAATGGTAGGATACAAAGTCAATATTCAGAAATCAAAGGCATTCTTGTACAATAACAATGAAATATCAGAAACAGAAATTAGAGGGGGAATCCCACTTACATATCAACAAGAAAAATAAAGTGACTAGGAATAAACTTAGCCATGGAGGTAAAAGAACTGTACTCAGCAAGCTACACAACACTGAAGAAAGAAACTATGGAAGACACAAATAAATGGAAGCACACACCATGTTCATGGATTGGAAGAATTAACATCATTAAAATGCCCATACTCCCCAAAGCAATTTACAGATTAAATGCAATCCCTATTAAAATGCAAATGACATATTTCACAGATACAGAACAAACATTTCAAAACTTTATACATAACCACAAACAATCCCAAATAGCCTCAGCAATTTTGAGAAAGAAGAACCAAATTGAAAGGATCACAATACCTGACATCAAACTACAGTACAAGGTCACTGTAATCAAAATAGTCTGACACTGGCATAAGAACAGACACAAAGATCAATGGAACAAAATAGAGAGCCCAGAAATAAACCCATGTCTCTATGGTCAATTAATAATTGACAAAAGGGGCAGAAACATAAAATGAAGTAAAAATAGCCTCTTCAATAAATGGTGTTGGGAGATCTGGACAGGTACATTCAAAGAAATGAAACTAGACCACCAACTTACACCATATGCCAAAATAAACTCAAGATGGATAAAAGGCTTAAATATAAATTGTGATACCATAAAAGACCTAATGTAGAACTTAGGCAGGAAAATTTCAAATATTCCATGCAGCAATATTTTCACCAATACATCCCCTAAGAAAAGGGATATAAAGAAAAGATTAAGCAAATGGGACTACATCAAATTAAAAAGCTTTTGCACAGTTAAAGAGAACAAATGAAAAGCAAGCCAACCATATGGGAAAACATATTTGCCAATGATACCTCAGACAAGAGTTTGATCTCCAAAATATATAAAGAACCCATATTACTCCACTCCAGGAAGACAACCAATCCAATTAAAAAATGGGCAAAGACCTGAACACATACTTCTCCAAGAAGGACATACAGAAGACCTGTGGGATGCTCAACATCACTAGCCATCAGAGAGATGCAAATTAAAACCACAATGAGATACCACTTCACACTGGTCAGAGTGGCCATCAATAACAAATCAAGAAACAAGTGCTGGCTAGGTTGTGAAGAAAAGGGAACCCCAGTGCACTGCTGGTGGGAATGCTGACTGGTGCAGCCACTCTGAAAAATAGTATGGAATTTCGTCAAAGAACTAAAAATGAAACTGCCTTTTGATCAGTGATTCCACTGATGGAACTATACCCTCCGAATTCCAAAACACCACTCTGGCCAAGATGAAGGCATAGGTAGACACACTGTGCCTCCTCGCACAACCAGAAGAAGGACAACAACAATTTAGAAACAAAAAACAACCAGTACTGACAGAGAACTGAACTGTATGGAAGTCCGACAACCAAGAAATTAAAGTAGACACATTCATCCAGACAGGAAGGAGGGGCGGAGTTGGGTGACTGGGCAGAGAGGGGTCACAGCAAATTGGTGGCTGGCAGACCTGGGGCACGCAAGGTTGCAGCTGGTGGACTCAGCAAGGCGGCGGATTGTGGAAGGGTGTGACGCGCAAGGTGGCTGGCAGACTGAGTGGTCCCACATTTGCACGCAGGTAACCAGGCGAAACCGGGGAGCAAGACAGACCACACAACCCAGGGTCCCAGCGTGGGGAAATAAAGCCTCAAAACACCTATTGGAAGCACCTGTGGGGGTTCAGGTGCCGGGACAGACTCCCAGCCTCACAGGAGAGTTCACTGGAGAGACCCACAGGGTCCCATGACATACACAAACCCACCCACACTGGAATCAGCACCAGAAAGGGCCCAATTTGCTTGTGGAAAGCGGGGGAAGTGACTGAAATCCGGCAGAGAGAGGAGCAAGGGCCATTGTTCCCTCTCAGACCCCACCCCCACATACAGCATCACAACCCAGTGACTGGGTTGCCTCGCCCTGGTGGGCACCTAAGGCTCTGCCCCTCTTACCTAACAGGTGCAACCAGACCAAAAAAAAAAAAAAAAGCAAAACAAAAAAAAACATGGCCCAAACAGAAGAACAGATCAAAGCTCCAGAGCAAGTACAACTAAGCATCAAAGAAATAGCCAACCTATTAGATGCACAGTTCAAAGCACTGGTGATCAGGATGCTCACAGAATTGGTCGAATTTGGTCGCAAATCAGATGAAAAAATGAAGGCTACATTAAGTGAAATGAAGGAAAATGCACAGGGAACCAACAGTGATGGGAAGGAAACTGGGACTCAAATTAATGGAGTGGATCAGAAGGAAGAAAGAAACAATCAAACAGAAAAGAATGAAGAAAACAAGAATTCAAAAAAATAAGGAGAGGCTTAGGAACCTGCAGGACATCTTTAAACATTCCAGCATCCGAATTATAGGGGTACCAAAAGGGGAAGAATAAGAGCAACAAGTGGAAAAGTTATCTGAACAAATAATAAAGGAGAACTTCCCCAATCTGGCAAAGGAAACAGACTACCAGTAAGTCCAGGAAGCTCAGAGAGTCCCAAAGAAATTGGACCCAAGGAGGAACACACCAAGGCACATCATAATTACACTACCCAAGATTAAAAATAAGGAGAGAATCTTAAAAGCAGCAAGACAAAATGAGAGAGTTACCTACAAAGGAGTTCCCATCAGACTGTCAGCTGATTTCTCAAAAGAGACCTTACAGGCAAGAAGGGCCTGGAAAGAAGTATTCTAAGTCATGAAAGGCAAGGACCTACATCCAAGATTGCTCTATCCAGCAAAGCTTTCATTTAGAATGGAAGAGAAGATAAAGTGCTTCTCAGATAAAGTCAAGTCAAAGGAGCTCATCATCACCAAGCCCTTATTATATGAAATGTTAAAGGGACTTATCTAAGAAAAAGAAGATAAAAAAACACGTACAGTAAAAATGACGGCAAACTCACAATTATTAACCACACCTAAAACAAAAACAAACTAAGCAAACCACTAGAACAGAAACAGAACCACAGAAATGGAGAACACATGGAGGGTTATCAACAGGGGAGTGGGAGGGGGAGAGAGGTGGAAAAGGTACAGAGAATAAGTAGCATAGACAGTGGGTAGAAAATAGACAGGGGAAGGGTAAGAATAGTATGGAAAATGTAGAAGCCAAGAACTAATAAGTATGGCACACAGACATGAACTAAAGGGGGGGAATGTGGGCTGGAGAGGGTGTGCAGGGTGGAGGGCAGTGAAGGGGGGAAATGGGACAACTGTAATAGCATAATCAATAACATATATTTAAAAAATAAAATAAAATAAAGAATTCCAAAACACTAATTCAAAAGAACCTGTGCACCTTTATATGCATAGCAGTGTTATTCACAATAGCAAAGTGCTGGCAACAGCCTAAGTGCCTATCAGTAAGTGAGTGGATCAAAAAACTGTGGTTCATTTACAGAATGGAATAATACACAGCAGGGAAAAATAAGGAAGTCCTACACTTTGCAACAACATGGATGGAAGTGGAGAGTATTGTACTAAGTGAAATAAGCCAGGCAGTGAAAGACAAATACTATATGATCTCACCTGTAAGTGGAACATAATCAACAAAACAAGCAAGCAAAAAAACCTGGAGACATGGAAATGAACACACTAATAGTGAGCAGAGGGGAGGGAGGAGGGGAATAATGGGGTAAAGAAAAGGATGGGTCAAGTCAAGGACCATGTACAGAGGACCCACAGTCAAGGACAATGGGGTGGGGATTATCTTTGGGAGTGGGGTTGGAGGGGGTGGGGGAGAGCAATGGAGGAATAAATGGAGACAACTGCTAACTACAACAATAAAAAAGTGGTCTGGAAAAAGATACTCATCTCATAATTCCTGGAGCCTGTGAATATTACTTTATCTAGCAAATACTTTTCAGAAGTGATTGTTTTAGTATACTGAGATGGGGAGATTATTTGAATTATCCAGGTGGGTCCTAAATGTCATCATAATTGTCCTTATAAAAAGAGAAGCAAAGGGAGATTTGATACAGAGAAAAGAGAAGGAGGCAATATTGTAACTGAATGCATGTCCACCTGCCTGCCACAACAAAAGCCAAACTCATGAGACAGGTGCTGGTGAAAAGGAAAGTGGTTTATTCAGATATCAGCGTTCTGAGAAAATGGGGACCTCTTGTCTGTCCTCTCATATCAGTGCAGCAGAGGTTTTATAAGAAGGGAGAGGGAAAGCAGAAGAAAGAGACCAAGCAGAGGTGGTTAAAAAGTTTTCCACATGCAGACCAGAACAGTCTATTCCAATAAGGACCTCAAAATTGGTCAAGAAATGGTCTAGTGTGTGTCATCTTGGTTTTCATCATCCTGGTTTTATGTCATCCCCACTCTATAGTTGAAGGTCAGCAAATCTCTCAGATGAATGGTTGGGCGGAGTCTGTATCTTTTAAAGTTAGTTCCTAGTATTTTTATACAAACATGCTGTTTATCTATAAGCTACATGTTAGTCAGAGTCAGCATTGACAGAAACAATGTCAAAAGAATGGTGGGTGGATTACAATTCTTCACTGTTAGAATATGACCAGGGAAACAATGATTCAGTAATGTGGCCACAAGTCAGGGAAGGCTGGCCACAAGAAAAGAAGGATTTCCCTTATACGAACATCTGATACTAAAATTTCTGGCCTCTAGAACTGCGAAAAACTAATTTTCTGTTTTCAGCCACCAAGTTTGTGGTGATAACAACAACCATAAAAAATACGTATGGGTGGCTGGGAGTGGAGTTTTTAGCAGCAGAAAGGGCCAGAAGTGACTGGATTCAAGATCTGTTTTTGGAGATGGTATCCATAGCACTAGCTGATATATATATGGTATTGATATAATAGAAGAGCCCAGGATGATTCCCAGGTTTTGTTCTGTGCAAGTGCGTGGCCAATGGCAACATCACTGAGACAGGAGAGGAGAAGGAAAAATTAATAGTCATGTTTGAGAAAATATCAAGTAGCATATATCACTGCTAAGTTCATAATTCAGTTATCTGTAGTGTCAATTTGATATGATTATGGAGCTAAAGAAGGCTAGGTTGGAAATACAAATATTTGAGTTATTAGTTGTATTTAAAGCCATGGGACCAAGTCTATAGCCCAAGAAGAGAGAAGACTTGGTCCAAGGTCTGAATCAGGAGACAATCTATGTTTCAGTGGGAGAGTATAGGAGGGTCCAACAAAGGAAAGGAGGAGCCAAACAGAAGGGAGAATGGCAGGAGGGTATGAAGTCACATATGCGAGGGGAGTGGGTTGTGGAGGGAAAGATCTACATCGTCACATGTTGCTCTAAGGGTGGAGAGGTAGAGAACTGACCGCTACATTTGGCAACGTGGTCACCACAATTGGCTTGAGAAGCACATTCCAGTGGCCTGGTGGCAAGGAAAGCTCCTTTAGTCTATTGCAGAAAGACTGGCAAGTGAAGAAAAATCTGTAGCGAATCTACGCAACTTTTCTGAGAACCCTTGATCCACAAAGGGAGTGCGGTACGGCAGGCAGCAGCCTTGGGGTGCAGAGAGGGCCCTAGTTGGTTTTGAAGGCAGCTGATTCTGCGGCACGTGCTTGTTGGTGTCAACGGGGGAGTCAGAATTGAAGGGGAAGTAGAAATGGGGAGGAAACACACCTCGGCACACTGGAGGGCTGGGTCAGTGCACCGTTTCCTGAAGCCTTTGGTCACCAGGCGCGCGCCACAAAAGGGACGGACGCCCAACTCCTGCCACTCACCGAACCGCACCGCACCGCACGCTATTTGTTCGGGAACCGCAGATCCCGGCAAGCGTCGGGCGATGGGGCAGTGCGCAGGCGCGCCCCACTTCTCCTCCCTCTCCCAGGTTTCTTCCTCTTGCGCCGGGCCCAGTTCCGGGCCGAGGCCCACGCTGCGTAGGGGGACGGGTTGCTCTTAAAGGAGAAACGGCGGCGGCGCACGGAAGGTGGGCCCCGTTTTCCCCGCCTCTCTCCGCTGGGCGTGGCGGCGCCGGGGGCGCAGGTAAGGCCAAGCCGGGCGGGCGCTCCGGGCGGTCCGCGGGCGGCCTTTGCTGTGCTCGGTCCGCGCCTTGTACACATTACATGCTGCGGCCCGAGACCAGGTTGGGGCGCCCTGCAGACTCCCGGTCCGGCTACGGCGACCCAACTATGCAGAACGCCTGCAGCGCGGATGACGCATCCTTGCAGTTGAAGTTGTTCCCCACCCCGTTCCCCGCCCGGGAGGAGTTCCCCAAGGAAGACTCCTGCCCCAGCCCAGCGCTATCGCCCCTCGGTGGCCGGGTACCTCCCATCGTCCGCAGCGAGTGCTATGGCAACAGTTCGGTCCCGCCCATCCCCCAGCCGAGACCGCAGGGGCGATCCAGCGAGACAGGCCGGCTCATGCGCGTCCTCTGTCCCGCAGGCCCCGGGCCCATGGCTGCCTCCACGGCAGACGCATCCCACAGGCGGCGGGAGAAGCGGCGGCAGCTGGACGCGCGCCGCAGCAAGTGTCGCATCCGCTTGGGCGGCCACATGGAACAGTGGTGCCTCCTCAAGGAGCGGCTGGGCTTCTCCCTGCACTCGCAGCTCGCCAAGTTCCTGCTTGACCGGTTAGGGCCGGACTGGGGGTGGGATGGGGCACCCAGCGCCCCCCACCCAAAGGGCCGGCCCGGTGCTCCTTTCTACTGGCCCATTTCTCACTTCAGTAGTATGGCCTGTGAGATTTGCGGCCTGCCAGGGTCGTGCCGCACCCCTCTTGGCCACCAGCGAATACCGGTGGTGGTGGGGGGGTGTACTATTAGGACTTGCCCCTTAACTGTGTGAGTGCCTATGGTTGGAAGCACTTGTCCGGCTGGGGCGCGACCTGACTCGCCTCTTGTCCCTCTGGCAGGTACACTTCTTCAGGCTGTGTGCTCTGTGCAGGTGGGTAGGCAACGGCTGCGGGGGGAGGGGGGCGGGGGGGGGCAGGGGGGGGTGTCTCAGAAGCCACAGAGGGAAGAGGGGCAGCAGCGATTGGTGTGACCCAGGAATGCCTTGTGTAAAGGGATTGGATCAGAGGGAACCCGAGCCAGTTTGGGAAGAGGAGAGGCGTTGGGGAGCCCAAAGCAGTTAGATGGCAGCAGCCTGTGGGGAAGGAAGGAGTTGCTCAGGACCTGAGGGTCAAGGCTCTGAAGAAGGTAAACTGGACTCAGGACCAGGGTTGCCCAGGGGTGTTGGGAGACAAGACTGTCTGGGTATGGTTCTCAAGGGTGAGAGTAGGGGGCAATCCAGCTTGCCCTGACTGTCACCTTCACCCTTTTAGGTCCCAAGCCTCTGCCCCACAAGGGTCTGCAGTATCTGGTTCTCCTATCTCATGCCCACAGCCAAGAGTGCAGTCTGGTACCTGGGCTGCGAGGGCCTGGGGGCCGAGATGGTGGGCTTGTGTGGGAGTGTTCAGCAGGCCACACCTTCTCCTGGGGCCCCTCTTCAGGTCCCACACCTACAGCGGAGTCCAAGCCAGCCCTCCTTCCAAATACTTCCCAGAGAACCTGGTGCCCAGAGGCCAGGGGTGGGCAGGAGCCTACAGGTAGGCCCGGGAAAGAAGAGTTGTAGAGAATAGGAAGGGAAAAGGGTTTTCATCCCTAGACTTCAAAACCCTATTCCTTAAAACTGAGCCTTTCTCAGTGAAAAAACTATGCTGTCAAGGAAATATATCCTCAAATACATATTTTAGATATAAAAAGAAAAATACAGAATAGGATGCATGGTATGTATTTTGGTGGGAAAATGTACTTTGGAATGAATGAAATATCTCTGGGAGGGCAAGTTGGAACCAGGTTGCCTGTGGGAAGAGGTAGGCTACTGGTGGGCAGTATTGGAAAGGAGACTTTTCATATTGTACTTTTTTGCACTTGTAATTTTTTTTTTAACCATTTGAATGTATCATCTTTAAACTAAAACACCCTTTCCCACTGTAGTAGTCTTTGCCCCTTCCTCTTCCTCCTTCCTAAGAGTCCTCCCATGAATTCAGACCTTAGAGTCCACCTGCTCTTATCCCTCCAGCCCAAAGTTTCTTCCACTTTGACCCCACCTGTGCCAACAGGTTTGGAATCTGAGCACGAGAAGAGGACTCAGGAGGCGGGGGTGCTCAGGTGAGGTTGGGAGGAGGGACAGATTAGACCAGTGAACAGTAGTGGTGAAGGAACAGAACCACAGGCTTGCCTTCTTTGCTTCTGCAGGGGAATGCGACCCCCACCAGAGTTCTTTCTGCCCCCAGGAGAAGACGAGGGGGGTGATGAAGATGAGAGTGAAGAGGAGATGCTAAGTGATACCAGCCCATGGACCTATAGCTCTTCCTCAGACAAGCAAGTTGGGGCTGAGGGAAACACTGAGCATAGCAGAAGGACAAGGGCAGCAGGTCAGAGGTGCAGAGCTTTGCAGACTTGAGGAGAGGGCTTATTGGTAGGGAGGGCAGAAAGAACTGGAGGATTGGAATTGGGTGGGAAGGAGTGGAGTTAGGCTCTGTGGGAGAATGAAGTCTGAACACAGATGTGAGTAGAGGCTTGGGTAAGGTTGTTCTGAGTTTGGGATCTTTGTGATTTAGGGGCTGGTGCTGGCTGAGGGCCCAGGGAGATAATGTCCTCCTCTTCATTGTTTCAGCTGTGAGCCAGATGGCCCCAGACTGCCTCCTTCCGCTGTTAACCATGCATTTAAGGAGAGAGAGATAGCCCTAGCCCCTGCAGCTGCCTCCACTTCTCTGGCTGGGCCACCCTCATCAGCACCTGCAGTGAGTCCTGGAGCTTCTCTGCCTGTGGAAGGTGGGGTAGAGCTGGAGCTCAATCGAACCCCTCAAGCGGCCCAGCAATCTGAGCCCCTGGCCAGGTAACCTGATGGCTGAGACAGAGGGCAGGGGTATCCTGGGCCATGGCCTTCCTTCGATGCTCTGCTCCTTCTTTGCTGCTCATAGCCCTGGGAGTCAAGCCCAGTCTTCTCTGGTTGTAGCCTGGGACAAGGACAGTGCACAGATCGGCCCCAAGAGAATTCGGTAAGACTGAGTGAGGGACTCTGGGAAGGGCTAAGAGGAGGAAGGGAGGCTGAGGAGAGCCTGCAGGAGTCTTCATACTTCTCCCTCTTCTCACCCACAGGAAAGCTGCTAAAAAGGAGCTGCTGCCTTGTGACTTCCCTGGCTGTGGAAGGATCTTCTCCAACCAGCAATATTTGAATGTGAGGATGTGAGGGGCACAGGTTTGGTTCTGTGTGGCTTCAAGTGGAGAAGAAACTAAGGGGAAGGAGCCTGGGCTTTGAGGGAATCTGGAAGAGAAGGGTTGGGGTGGTGTGCAGAGCTTATCTGCAGTTAATAATCGCTAAACCAAGTAACTGGTAGGGAAAGCAGAAAACCCAACATTGGCCGCACAACCACTGCCCACTACTGCTTTTTTCATGGCCCCTGGGGATCACAGGGAATGATGGTGGCATCCTCAGTTTCTCTGGGTAATAGTGGCTATTGTAATCATTTGACCCATTGATCTTCACCACGCTCTAGGAAGTAGGCACTGATACTGTTGGCATTTGCAGATGAGGAAACCAAGGTACAGAAGGTTAAGCACTGCCCAAGGCTCCTCAGCTAGAATGTGTTAATAATGCTGGGGATCCCTGAGTCTTGTCCCCATCTTCACTGCAGGAGAAGTTCGAGGCACAGAAAGGGCAAGGCCCACCCCCACACTCAGCCAGAGCCCTCAGGGCAGGTCTGGGGGCTGAGGAGGGCCAGCCCAGGGCTGGTGAGTCAAGGGCATACCAGGAGGGAGTAAAGAGAGATAATCCCCACGTGGCAGCAAAGCTCCAGGCTTCAGACTTTCAACAGAGCTGGTCAGATACACCTCAGCTGTTCAAGGAGGAGATGAAGCACCCTTAGCAGCAATTTAACTGTGGAGAGTGGGATTTTGGAGGGGGAAGCCCATGTGATTTAATGAGGCAGCATATGAATCAGGGTCACATAAGAAGAGAACTATATCCCAGAAGTACCTGGAGAGTCAAGGCTGAAAAACATACTACCCTTAAGAATGTTCCAGGTTAAGAGTGCATGTGTATATCCAATGCAAATATTGGAGAAAACCATATAATATATATCTGGGGTGATCTATTACTAAAAAGTAGGCCATCTGGGTGATGATGTACTTCAATATGGTTAGGGAAGAAGATAATCATGCCCACCACAAGGTGTCCTATCCCCTGTAGACAGCACATTGATAGTTAGGGAACTGGGCTTTGCAAGCAGAGTTGGTGGCAAGGAGATGAGATCATACAAATCAAGTGAACAGTAGGATGAGGGCATTTTTGTGGTCAGGATGGGGTCAGGTGGAGATAATCACGTGTAGTTGGTAGGACCTGGCAGTCCTATCAACATCCTATCCTATCCTGGATAGGATGTGATGGTTTGGGGCAAACAAAGTAGCCTGCCTGCTGGGTCAACTCTAGGGTCTTACTGAGGAGAGCACCCCCTTCCTTCCGTAGCACCACAAGAAGTACCAGCACATCCACCAGAAGTCCTTCTCCTGTCCAGAGCCAGCCTGTGGAAAGTCCTTCAACTTCAAGAAACACCTGAAGGAGCATGTGAAACTGCACAGTGGTCAGTGGAGGGAATGCCTCCTCACCTTCCCCTGTGGGTACCTTCACTTCCCCCTGTGGGGGCAGTCAGCTATCTGCAGTTCCCATCACATCCTCTGTAGGTGACTTTCATACACTTCCCAGTGTGTTGGGCATATGCCTGCCTGAGACTGTAGGTGCTGGGACACCTCAGTGAACAAAGCAGGCAGTCCTCACCTCGTAAGATGTCCACTCAAGTAGAGCGTGGAAGATGTGTAAAAGCAGGGAAGCAAGAAGAACATGGAGGAGGAGTTGCTCTTGTAGAAAGGGAGGTTCTTTGAACAAAGACCTCAGTGAAGGGAGAAGTGGAGACTTGTCCACCTCTATGGGCAGCACATGGGAAGGAAAAGAGGACAGTTAGGTGGTAGGGGTCCCAAGACTACCATGAGGATGGCTTGGCTCCTGGCTAAATGAGATGGGCATTATCTCAGGATCTGGAGCAGTGAAAGAACACAGCTGACTTTGAAAGGAGAGTGGTGGCTGTCATGTGGAGGAGGGCACTTCAGGGACGTACAGTGTACAGTGATGTCGGTCTGGAGGCTACTGAGAGCATGACAGTGGAACCAGAAGGGCTGCCATGGGAAGGACAAATTAGCCACCAGAGAGATGAGCAGGGAGGAGTTGGGGGTTATTTTTTATGACTCCAATCTGAACAATTGGGCAGAAGGTTATGTGGTTTTTTGAGACAGAGACATGCACTTCAGGAAGGAGACATTTTATTTGGGGCATGCTAATTAGGTATTACAGAAGATGTGAATCTGGAGTTCAGGGGAAATGAGGCAGGGGGGGAGAGGAGTGTGTTTGTCCCTAGCACATGGATGGTATTTGGAGCTGTGGCTGGCATGCCGTAATGGAAGGAGTGAGTCTGGGTGAAGACGTTTGGGCTGGCAGGTGGGAAAGGCAGCTGCAGAGGTTCCAGAAGACGGGTATCTAAGGACCAAGGGGACACAGTGCTGGAAAGGGGAAGGGAGTTATGCCTGTGCCACAGGGCTAAGTAAGAGGCTGAGGACAGGCCAACAAATGTGGTGATGGGAAGCCGTCACTGACCAGATGGTGTGTAACAAGAGAGATGGCAGCCAGAATGGAGTGGGTTCCAGGCAGGATGAAGCTAAGGACGTGGAGTCAGTGAGTATGGGTACCTCTTTGGGTTTTGCTGGGAAAACAAACAGAGTTGGGGCCTTAGTTAAGAGGGCTACAAGCTTGGGGCACAGAGGTGGGACTGATCCCCAGAGAGGAGAGACTTGCTGACTCGGATGGGCAACCTCTGGTTGGTGAGGGGGGTGTCTCAGGCTCAGTTGGAGGGCAACTGCAGAGGAGTGGGCGGTAGTCACATATGTGGTGGATTTGGGGGCAGGATATGAGCATTCTCTGGGGAAAGTCACTCTTGGTGACTTTCAAAAATGAGTTCAGTGCTAAATGGGGCTGCTGGAGAGGAAGTGGACTCCAGAGAGGGGAGCTTAAGCTGACTGGGGAAGTGCAGAGGCACACATGGGCCCTTGAGTCTTCTGGTGGATAGGAGGGGAGGCTGGGGGAGAGGTGTTTCTGCCCCTCCTGTACAAGCCTGGAGCAGGCCAAGGGTAGTGTTTATCCTCCATTGGTTTTAACCTAACAGGTACAACTGAGGGAGAAAGGGACTAGTGAGTTGGTGTGAATGAAGGAAGGCTACGTAGCCACCCTAGAAACAGCATTGGGCAAGGAGGGGCAGGGGGCAGTGGGAAAGCACTGGGCTCAACCGGGAGCCTGGAGTCATGGGATTATCATAGTGGGATAAGGTAGAGTATTGTAGCCAGTTCTCTGGCTGGAACTCAAATGGTTGAAATTGTGGTGATGGGGCATGTCTTGGGAAGTGATGGTTAAGAAGGGTTGGAGGCCAGGTCAATGAAGGTCAGGAAACAGAGATGTGAGCACTGGTCAAGCAGGAAGCAAACTGACAGCAGAAGTGGCTGGCAAGTAGACCTAGAGCCAGTATTACATGGAGCACAGGGGAGTGATGGCAGCAAAGGCTGCTAGTGTGTGCGTGATCTGATGGCAGTGTATACAGAGGTCTAAGGGCCACCTTCAGCATCTTGAAGGTGGCAGGGGGGATAGATTCCAGAAGAAAAAGAGGGGATTGCTGCCAGCAGCCACAAGGCACTGTTGACGGCCAGGGTGGATGTGATGTGCAGGCTAAAAGGGACGGTATTCCTGTGGGGGCTGGTGCATGGGCCAAGAAGGGGCCACAACCTGGGGATGGATGCTGGGGTGTCCCCATGCCCCCACAGACACTCGGGACTACATCTGTGAATTCTGCGCCCGGTCTTTCCGCACCAGCAGCAACCTGGTCATCCATCAGCGCATCCACACTGGAGAGAAACCCCTGCAGTGAGTGTGGGGGGTGGGTGTTGGAGGAGGGGGCTAGCAGCAGGACACTTAGGCAACTGGGCTGAGGCCCCTAACTTCTCTCTGCTGGCCCTGGCTCAGGTGTGAAATCTGCGGGTTCACTTGCCGCCAGAAGGCCTCCCTGAACTGGCACCGGCGCAAGCACGCAGAGACAGCAGCTACCCTGCGCTTCCCCTGCAAGGTCTGCGGCAAGCGCTTTGAGAAACCAGACAGCGTTGCAGCTCACTGCAGTAAAAGCCACCCGGCTGTGCTCCTGGCCACGTCAGAGCAACTTGGCCAGGTGGAGCCCTGTTCTAGCGTCTCTACCCCTGCACTCTTGGGGTCCAGGGATGAGTGCAGGCCCCCTCGGGTTCCGCAGTCTCTGACCCTGCTTCCTAAGCAGTGACCACAGGGACTGAAGAGGAGAAAGGTCAGACACCTGGTTCCTGGGAACTAGGGAAGAAGGGCAGGACTGGATTCCAGCGCAGCCAGGTGACAATAGTATTTCTACAGGACAGAATAAACCCAGTGTTTTACATGGACATGTTTGGGCAGAGTGTTTTCACACCTGAGGCACAGGAATCCTAATCCCTTTGTAGGCACTCTGCTAGATGTGTAGCACAGGTGTGAGCCCTGTTCTTTTCTGCAGGCCTACACCTCAAGGACCCAGCTGTCCCAATTTGCTTGGGCACTGCTACCCTTTCCTGTGGAGCATCACACCCACTCTTGCACTGGAGCGGAGCAGGGCAGGCCCTGAGAGTAGGGGGAGCACTGGGTCATTCCAGAGGTGTAGATGACTAGGTACACAGGTATGTGACCCTAGTCCACATCCTGTCCATTAACCTGGAGAAGCAAATGTGCAGGCCCAAAGATTCTTGCCTTTCAGTGCAAAATTGGGGCTGTATGTAGCACTGCTAAGCTGCCTTGGGAACTTGGGATGGACCTGGTTCTCTGGTCACTTGTCAAGTCTGCAGACAGTGACCCAGGTTTGGTAATAGGGGGCTCTTGGCATCCTGAACCCAGACACCTCTTATTTCACCAGCTGTTGCAGTAAACTGCTGGCTCAGGGAGTTTCCACCCTGCCCTTTTGCTTCTCTGGAGCTCTGAGCTTGTTTCAGGTGTTCTACTTGACAGTTCCAGGCTTCAGGGACCCAGGTTCCCAGAGCTAATGTTCCCCACCTGGCTGGAGAATATTGTCCTAACAGGCACTGGACACCATTAAGTCTGTCCCCTGGGACAGGTGAGTAGCCATGCTGAAGGCTCCTACCCACCTTCACAAGTTTGGGCCATCTCTCCAAGGCAGCAGGCTGGGTGCTTCTGGTGTATAGACATCCTTCGGTGAAGCAAGCTTCTCCATTTCTGCTTGCAAATTTCCAGTCTCTCAAGCTCAGGGAGGAAGCAATGAAAGGCTAACAGCCAAGTGGAACCATGAGGCAGAAAAGGGCAGGTAGGATGAGACCATAGCCACGTCTGTGATCATTACCTGAAGAGTCAGGACATCAGAAGTACCCAGGCAGGGACCTGGTCAGGTAGCTCAGTTGGTTAGAGCTTTGTCCCAATACACCAAGGTTGAGGGTTCAGTATGTGGTCAGGGCACATACAAGAATCAACCAATGAATGCATAGATAAATGGAACAACAAATCAATGTTTCTGTCTCTCCCTTTCTAAAACCAAGGTTTTAAAAAGTGCCCAGGCAGGAGAGGTAGAGGGAACTTAGGCTAGGAAAAGATGGGACAAAGAAAACAACCCTAGTGGGAAGACTGCAAAAAAAAAAAACACTGGAAGCACTGACTGTGGGACACCCATCCCTAGCCTCTCCCAAGCATGTGGGTCTGGGGGCTTGTCCTGACTATACCAATTACTCCTCCCTCCCCCACCCCCCACCTCCCAACCCACCAGAGGAACAGGACTGAGTACAGGAAAGGAGCTAACAAGGAAGTAGGTGTAGGTTCGTGGTGGGAGGCCAGGGAAAGGGCTACCGCCTGGAATGAGTAAAGGCGACAGACAGTGCTGTCTTTGTGCAGACCCCACTTTGTGAGTTGGCCCGCCATCCCTGTGACAGACACTGTTTTGACACTGGCACCTAGCATAGTCCAGGGAAGCCTCTCAGCAAGGCTCTTTCAGCTGGAAAGCAAAAAGTCCCTGCTCTTGGCTGCCCTACTTGGGCAGCAAAGATGAGGGCCATGGCTGTGGTGTCTTGGGTAGTGGCAGAAGCAGTGTAAGCTTGTATGTGGGCCTGCTCATGCTGCGACAGCCAGCGTCTGTGGCTGAAACATTTGCCACACTCAACACCTTATGCTTTCAGCTGGCCCAGGTGCCTCTTGCGGTGCAGCACTAGCTTGGAGCCCATGGTGAAGGTCTTGCTATGCTGGGGGCACTTGTGGGGCTTGTGGCCCGTGTGGTTGCACTGGTGCACATTGAGGCTGAACACACTCGTGAAGTGCTTGCTGCACAACTCACTGTGGTAGGGCTTCTCACCTACGTGCATGCGCTGGTGCTTGGTGAGGTCCGAGTGGTCACTGAAGCTGCAGCTATACTCAGAAAGGTCCTTTCGACTGCACGCGCTGGTGCAACAGCAGGTTAGAGCAGTGGCCAAAGCCCTTGCAGCACATGGCACAGGTGTGCTTCTGCACACCCTGGTGGCTATGCCTCTGTGGAGCTTTCACTGAAGCAGCGTGCACAGTCACCGAATATGTGGGGTTTCTCCCTGATGTGTGTGTGCTTCAGGTGCACCAATGTGGCACTCTCCAAGAAGCCCTTGTCACACTCAGAGCACCTGCAGAGCTTCTCACCCAAATACCTTTGCAGGTATTTCATTAGCATGGAGCTTTTGCAAAAGCCCATTCCACCCATAACACAAGGATGTGTCTGGACAGCATAACTTCTGGGGGGTGGGGTCACTGGAGCTTCAGGCCTCATGGATGCTGTATGTGGCTCTGCAACCCTGCATCACTGCAGAGGGAACCCTCCCCCACCTCCACTGTACTACGCTCAGTGGTAGGGAGCACCTGTGGGCGCTTACCACAGGTGCACCCGCGCCTGGTGGAAATGCAGCAAGCTCTAGTGGAAGACCTGCTCAGGCATATGCCCGCATCACAGGTGCAGCAGCAGAGCCAGAGCAGCTGGTATGGAAGGGGCAACCAGAGGCACTACAAGGGCAACAAAGGCAGGCTGCTGATGTGATGCACATCCTGGTGCACATTGAGGAGGCTGCTGTCTTGGAAGCTCTGGCCACCCTCATTGCAGATGTAGAACATCTGGCCAGCATGGATGGGTGGACACACCTGAAGCTCTGCGGCCCTGGCCACAGTGCAGGTAGCAGCAGCAGCCCAAAACTCTAGCGCAAGTTTCTGCCACACTCACCACCTGTGTACAGCTTGCCCACCACCTCTTCTGATGCAGCAAACCTGCAGAGGGCTGGGTGGGCAGGGAAGCCAGGCATTCAAGCTGCAGTGTCCATGTCCTCAAGCCATGAGTTATTTTCAGTGTTCTTAAGGCCTGAGTAACCAGCCTGTGGATTTCAGGGTTCCTTCTCTCCTAGGAAGGTGCTGTGGCTGGTTTGGAGGTAGGCTGCAGCCAGGTTCACCCCGCAGAGAGTAGGTCACTGTGAGCCCCATCAACAACTGCAGCAGCACTAACCTGGTGGATAAAAGAGTGAACAGATTCCCGATTGCCTGTATTGCCCTCAGCAACGTCATCCCCCAATTTCATTCTCTAAGACAAGGCAAAGCCATTGGAGTCCTTGTGCCACCAGGAAGGGTATGAGGGGCTTAAGAGGCCGGGGGAGTGCCAGCCTGAGCTCTGGCCTAGACAATGGGTCTTGGCGTAGAGATGTTTTTGGAAACAATAGGAGCAATGAGAAGGGCCCTGGGTCTGGACCACAGCAACACCTTTCTCTGAGACCCAGGTTTTCTGAGTCACCGATATGACTCCAACCAGGCCTAGGCTGGAAGCATAAACATACCCAACAGCAGCAACCTGAGCTAAGCCTCAGAAAGGTTGGGGGCCAGGTAAGGGAGTATCTTCCCTTCTGACAGGCCCTTAAGTATTGCTCCGTGGCTCTGCACAATGACTGAATCACTCCACACCAGTACACAACCTGAAGTTCCCTGGCCTAGCCTTGAGAAAGCAACTCCGGACCCAGGAAAGGGGTGAAAGCAGAGCATGAAAAATACACAAAGAATATCAAAAGTTGATGGCATTACCTATGGGGTGCTTTTTACACTTTTAAGGAAAGCTGGGGAAAAGGAAGGAGCATCCTTTCTAATTCTCAGGGTTTCCAGGTTGTTTGCAAACTTTCTGCAGACTTTTTTCACTGCCCCAGCTCCAGAGGCCTGAGAATCTGGAGTAATAGAGAAGCTCCTTTATGGGGACAAAAATCAGCTCTGCTATCCTTTATCTCAAATGGTATCCCCAAGCCCTAATAAATCAGTCCACGCAGCTGCCTGGGAGCAGGGTCAGCCTTTGTACACAACAGCTTCTGTGCCCTCCAGGCTGTGTCCTCACCTGGCTGGCCTCACCAATGACTGCCTCCCTCAAGGCTCCCAAATCTATACCAGCTCAGTTCAGGGGGACACTGGAAATTAGGTATAGTCCCTATCAGTTACAGGCCATGTCACCCAACAGATCAGGGAGAGAAAACAAAATAGAACTCATTTTCTTAGTAGCAGATGTGAACTCAAATACCCAGAGCTCTGGTTAAAACACCCTGTACGTAGATTCTAACTCTTCTGGATGGAAACAAGGTCAATTGAAAAGCTTCAAAAGCCACAAACCTGGAGGAGTAGGCCCTGGAGCTTCTGCTCCTCTCTGCACTGTGCCTGAGGGGTCTGTGGAGTTCTCTTCTGGTGTCTGGGGAGCAGGACGTGCTGTACCCTGCAGGGCGGAAGTAAGAAGGACAATGTGGGTTTAAACTGAGCAGAGGGAAGAGAAGCAGGGATGGGAAGAAGTGGGAAATATTTCCTGGAGGAGGGAATTTTTTAGTGGACTTTTTCAATAAAACAAGAATAGTATCACCAATCACTCAAGCACCTTCAGCCTCTATCAACATTCTATGCTGTTTCATATATGACACTCACTACCCCCCCCCCCATCCACTCTTTGGTGAGAGGGTGGTCTGGAGTATTTTAAATCCAGACATCTTATACAAAGAGGATGAGTTTTTAACTAAACTTTACAAACTGGGACAGGAGCCCCTCTGCAGACCCCAGAGTACAGTGGGGAGGGAGTCTTAGTTCTTCTAGAAGGAACTTCCAGCCCAGACATGTGGGCTGCTGGTTCTAGCTTGTTGCCAAATCAAAGAAATGTTTGCCCTCACTGAATGAAACCTTTCCTCGGGAGTCAGTGCTTGATCCCAAATGCTAAATAGAGCAACGTTCATGCCCCAATCTCTGCCTCCCAGAGTATATGCCCAAGAAAGGTAAGACAAACACATACACAGATATGCACACACAAATGGCCCATAAGCAAGGAAACCATCTCCCCTGCATTACTGAAGTGAAGTAAGAAAGGCCCTCCTGGTCAACGGTGCAGATTTTGGGCTCGAGTGTAAGGTACACCCTTCAAGTTTCTCTTCTGTACCTCCCCGCCCCGCCCCCCATGCTGGAGCTTGCTCTGGAAGCAAAGGAAGGGTCTGTACTTTAGAGGAAATATGGAAAAAAATAAAATATTTGCCAAAAAAAACAATTTCTAGACTGTCCTAACCACCATTTTCCTCACTGAGTTTTGATGTTATACCATCAAATGTCATACTTCGAATAAAAATAAGTACAAAGTAAGGTTACAAAAGGGGAAAGATAGGGATAATCATATGTAAATTGGTGAAAAGTCCTAAGTGTTCAAAACTTCGAAGTATTGCAGTACCTTTCAAGCATTTCATATTTACAAATACTTACAAACACTAAACACATAACTAGTAAAAAACAGGTACTAAGGAGTAAGATAAGCTAATGGAGAAAGTTAACATTCAGAGATTGAAGATAAACTGAATTTTAGATAACACTTTATTTTTGTTTCTTGATAGATGTGCAGGCATCTCACAACATATTTAAGTGATCACACATTACCAATCCAGAGTGTAGGAATTAGGAGTCAGTACATGTACTAACAATCTGCTGTGAGACAGCTTAGTCCTCCTTCTGAGACAATATGAAGATTTTCTTCCCCAGTTATCTGTTGTTCCTGGCCCACACTTCTGGGTGGGGTGAAGAGGAAAGAGGTCATCTTGCCTCCTCCATTCCTCCATTGGGAACCCAGACTTGGGGAAACGGGGCCTGGGCTGCCCCAGCTGTGTTGTCCACTGCTGCAGTCAGCCAGGAGCCACCTGTGGCAACTGAGCACTTGAAAGGTCCATACTAAGATATGCTGTAAGGCTCAGGCACACTCCTGATTTCAAAGATGCATCCACTCTTAGTACAGAAATAGAATGCAAAATATCTAATTAAAATGTTTAATGTTAATTATCTGTTGAAATAATATTTGTGACACACTAGGTTAAATAAATATTAAATTTCACGTTTTTAAGAAAAATGATTGCTGGGGGAGGAGGGTACAAGGGGACTAAATGGTAATGGAAAAAATACAATAAAGATTAAATAAAAAAATAAAATTTTAAATTTAGAAAAACAAAAGTTACAAATGTGGCTCACATTATTTTTTTTATTGGATAATGCTTGCCCAAATGGCCTTTCCAAACTCTGGGACAATATACAAACGGAGGTTGGCCCAGCTACAGTCTCTGGGAGGTTTGGCCAGGAAGATGTCACTGACTGCCCTAACCCTTACAGCCTCAGTAACTAGAGAAGTGGGTCATTCCTCTAATCTCCCAAGACTCTGGGCCCTGGCTACCCCTCCAGAGGATCCACCTGCAAAAGCAGACATCTGTGCTGCCATCTAGGAGATAAGGTTGTGACCCACTCAGTGTCCCTCACTGCTAATCTCCCAGGTGTTAACATCATCAGTACACGAGGTCTGTTCAGAAAAAGTCCAGCCATTGTTAATGTAATGAGAACAGTTTGTGCAAAATTGATGTAACCTGGCAGCCAAGGAGAGTGGCCTGGAATGCACATGCATAAATGATGATTTCATTGTACTAGTCAGTGGGGGCGCGATAGACACTGTTGAGTGAGCATGTGTACTGTGTGACTGTTGCATTCAAAATGACTGAGTGATTAGAACAACAAATCTGCATAACATTTTCCATTAAGCTTGAACATTACTCCAAGGAAACTATTTGGATGATTCAGAAGGTCACAGCTGTGGGCAACTGGTGATTGGCAGCTCATAAGAATGTATCCACTCATGCATCACATCTGGTACAGTTTTTTGGCAAAACATCAAGTCACCTAGGTGACACAGCCCAACCACAGCCCCAATTTGGTGCCCTGAGAATTCTGGCTTTTCCCAAAACTAAAATCACCTTTGTAAGGGAAGAGATTTCAGATCATTAATGAGATTCAGGAAAATACAATGGGGCAGCTGATGGTGATTAGGAGAATGGTGTCAGGTCTCAAGGTGCCTAGTCTGAAGGGGACTGAGGCATCATTGTCCTATGTACGATGTTTCTTGTATCATCTTTAATAAATGCCTCTATTTTTCATAGTGCCTGGCTGGATACTTTCTGGACAGACCTAAGTGACTCTGACAAGTGGAAAATTCTGAGACATTCTAAATTAAATTACAGCAAAGAGGCAGAACTGCTAGTTTATTCTGGCAAGAGGCAGGACTAACAGGGAAGAGAGGGACACTTAGGTCCCACTTGCCTCCCAAGCCAAAGCCCCATCTACCTTCCAGGCTTAACCAATCCCTGCTTCTCCTTTGTCCACCTGAGAGGACACTGCACTGAGCCAAGTGCACCACCTCCATTGCAGTAGGTTGCACCCCCTGGTCCTCCCTGTCACTCACCACCCCCAACCCCTGGGCCACAAACATGTGTTCCCACAGGTGCTGCCAATTACCCAAAACATCTTGTAGTGAGACTTCGTACAGTGAGGCCAGATGAAACCTGTTACCTCATGTAATCCTCACCTCAGCCCTGCCAGTGGGCTCCCCACAAGTTAGTGACCAAATAGAGTTTTCGTTCTCCAAGTATTCCAGTTTCAGTCCCGTATTCCAGCGATTTTCAACCTTTTTCTTCTTGCAGCCCACATAAACTAACCACTCAAATTCTGCAGCACACCCAAAAATATATTCTTTGCTGAGCTGACAAAAAAATTGGGTATGATTTTGATTCATTCACACCAGATGGTTATTGCGCTGGCTGTTGTCACTTTTTTATTTGACAATCTAAGGGAAAAGAGGTCAGTGTCCCTGATTAAATAGTAAGGTATTGCATGTTTTAAAAACTCTTGCAGCACACCAGTTGAAAAGCACTGACACATACAATCAAAACGGTAGCTTCCAGTGCTTCCCCAAATGACTCCACAGATGTCATCGGATACAATTTCCCAAGTGCAGAAAAGTCAAATCTAACAATCTGGAATAATAACAGGAAAAAAAAGACATAAACCTAATGAAATCCTGAATTGTAGATTTTACTTTTTTTAAGCAATAAGGATTTTTATTAATTTTAAGTTGCAAACATATGCAAACATAAGAGACATCAAAGTGGATTTCAGGAAATGAAAGAGGGCTGACTTACAAATTGTATCAATAACATTAATTTTAAGGATGTGATACAGGGATTAAATGTCTTTTAAATTAATCTAAACAGTCTTAATAGAAAATTAAAGTGAGGAAGATGGCAGCTTGGTAGGAAGGAGCATATTTCACTTCCCCCTACACATGGGAGAATATCCTGGCCAATTTACTTCGGAACAGAGCAAACAGCCATTAGAAACACATCATATTTGAAAACAGGAGATCAAAAATTGTAGTGGACATTGAAAAACCAGATGGTAAGGAGAGGACTTCAGAACAATAAGAGCCCAAGGGGCAGCGCAGACACCAGGGAGGACTGAGGCCCCCCAGCCGGCGCTTGCCAGGCTCGCCAGGCTCGCCACAAAATTAGGGAGGGAGCTGAGTCAACCACTCCCTCTCCAGCCAAACAAAGTTTTAGCCGCACTGGGATAAACCCAGTTGCTTGAAATCTCACAGAAAGGAGTTGGGGTCTCAGTGGCAGACAAGCTGGGGGTGTGAACACCCACGCATATCTCGGGGAGGACTGCATGCCAGAGCTCGCTTGATTGTTGGCGGCCGGCGCCATTGAGACAGCTGCACGCCTGAGCTCACGGGACCTTCAGCTCCCGGTGCCATTGGGACAGCTGGGCGCCTGAGCTCGCGGGAGCCCGGCGGGTGCCCGCTGGACGGTGGTGGCACTCGCGCGACTGTCCGAGCCCGCCATTGGAGATGATTGTGCAAGGACTGGCACCCATGTGTGACCGCAGGTGGCTGCAAGATCATAGGCACCCACGTTCAACTGGGGTAGGCATACGCTTCCTCAGAACATACACGTGAGGCCCTTGGTGGAGAGGACAGTAGCTCTGAGGACAGTAGCACAAAGATAACTGAGTGCTAAACAGGGAGAAAAGTGACACTGTCACCCCTAGGCTATTGCAACCAGCAAGACCAGAAACACCAGCTCGGCAAGATTGAAAATAGCAAGAGTTGTTGGGTTTTTTTTTTTTTCTTTTTTCTTGTTGCTTTATTTGTTTATTTTTTCATTTTTTCTTTTCTTAAATTTTAATTTTTTTCTATTATTTTTTCATTATTTTTATTTTTTTTTTACCCTTCAACACCCTTTGCTTCTTGTTACTTCTTTCTTGTCTTATTCCTTCTTCCTTTCTTTCCAATTTTATCTCTTCTTCCTTCCTTTTTTTTCTTTTCTTGTTCTTCTCTTCTTTCTTCTCTTTCCATCTTTTCCTCTTTTCTCTTTTTAAATACCCACAAGTAAGACAAAAACAAAACAATAAAAAAGAAAAAAAACAACCCTGGAACTGTGAAAAAAACACAGTTGGTCCCAAGGAGGGGGCATTTCAACAGATAAGACAGTGGAACCTGTGAACAACAGGATACCTGAAGCAGACAGCACCACTCAATCTCACAGGTATTCTACCACAGAAGTTCACACCATAAACCCAGGGAGCCAGAACAGACCAATTTAAGAAGCTAAGGCTAATAAGAAGAGCCTCAAAAACAATGGGAAGACAAAGAAATAATCCCCAAATGAAAGAAAAGGAGGAAGCCCCAGAAAGAATGCTAAATGAAACAGAAGCAACTCAACTGTCAGATTTTGAGTTCAAAACAATGGTTGTCAGGAAGCTCCATGAGCTCTCAATGAGCTACCAGAAACTACAGGGAAGCTACGATGAACTCACTGCAAACTATATCAACATGAAAAAGGAAATAGAAACTATAAACAAGGGCCAAGAGGAAATGAAGAGTACAATTTCTGAACTGAAGAACACAGTGGAAGGAATGAAAAGCAGAATTGATGAAGCATAAGATCGGCTTAGCGAGTTGGAGGACCAAGTAGAAAAAAACACCCAGAAAGAGCAAGAAAAGGAAAAAAGGCTCAAAAAGAATGAAGAGGGATTAAGAGAAATGCAAGACAATATGAAATGTAATAATATCCATATAATAGGGATTCCAGAAGGAGAAGAAGAGCAAGGGATAGAAAACCTATTTGAAAAAGTAGTGATGGAAAACTCCCCTAATTTGATGAGAGAAAAACTCAGACAAATCCAGGAAACACTGAGAGTCCCAATCAAGAGGAACCCAAAGAGGCCCACTTCAAGACACATCATAATTAAAATGGCAAAATTCCAAGACAAAGAGAGAATCTTACAGGCAGCAAGGGAGAAAAAAGAAGTAACATACATGGGAGCTCCAATGAGACTAGCAGCTGACTTCTCAATGGAAACGCTCCAAGCTAGAAGAGAATGGCAAGAAATATTCCAAGTAATGAGAACCAAAGGCCTGCAACCAAGACTACTTTACCCAGCAAGGCTTTCAATCAAGATAGAAGGCAAAATAAGGAGCTTCCCAGGCAAAAGAAGTCTAAAAGAATACACCTCTAACAAACCACTTCTGCAAGAGATGCTGAAGGGACTGTTTTAAGGAAAGGAAGGAAAAGGGAGAGAGAGAGAGAGAGGAACATAGGTACGAAAATGGCAATGAATCACTACCTATCAATAATACCTTAAATGTAAATGGATTAAATGCTCCAATCAAAAGGCATAGAATAGCTGAATGGATAAGAAACCATGACCCACACATATGCTGCCTACAAGAGACCCACCTCAGGACAAAAGACCTACACAGACTCAAAGTGAAGGGCTGGAAACAAATTTTTCAAGCAAATGGACAGGGGAAAAAAAGCTGGGGTAGCAATACTCATATCAGACAAAATAGACTTCAAAAGACCAGCCATAAAGAGAGACCCAGAAGGTCACTTCATAATACTCAAGGGAAGAATCCAGCAAGAAGACATAAACATTTTAAATATATATGCACCCAACATAGGAGCACCTAAATACATCAAGAAAATCTTAGAGGACTTCAAGAAAGATATTGACATCAACACAATTATAGTAGGGGATTTTAACACCCCACTGTCAAAAATGGACAAATCTTCCAAACAAAATATTAACAAAGATATTGTGGCATTAAACAACATTCTGGATGAAATGGACTTAACTTATATATATATAGAGAGAGAGAGCCCTTCATCCCAAAGAAACTAAATACACATTCTTTTCTAATGCACATGGAATATTTTCAAAGATAGACCACATGATAGGACACAAAACCAGCCACAACAAATTCAAGAACATTGAAACCATACCAAGCATTTTCTCTGACCACAAGGGACAAGGGGAAAAACCCAAAATCCTCAAAATCATAAAGATTGAATAGCATGTTATTAAACAGTGAATGGGTCAAGAATGAAATTATGGAGGAAATCAAGAAGTTTCTGGAAACAAATGAAAATGAACTCACACCTACCCAAAACTTGTGAGACACAGCAAAGGCAGTCCTCAGAGGGAAGTTCATGGCGATACAGGCCTACCTAAAAAAGATAGAAACATTTCAAACAAACAAATTAACCCTACACCTACAAGTACTTGAGGAACAACAACAAGGACAGCCCAGAGCAAGTGGAAGGAAGGAAATAACCAAGATCAGAGCAGAATTAAATGACATAGAGACTAAAAGCACAATTCCAAGGATCAATAAATCCAGGACCTGGTTCTTTGAAAAGATAAACAAAATTGACAAGTCTTTAAGCAGGCTCATCAAGAAAAAAAGAGAGAAGACCCAAATAAACACAATCAGAAATGAAAGAGGAGAGATTACAACTGACACCACAGAAATACAAAGGATTGTAAGAAGTTACTATGAAGAACTGTATGCCAAGAAATTTGAAAACCTAGGTGAAATGGACAAGTTTCTAGAAAAATATAATCTTCCAAAACTCAATGAGGAAGAAGCAGAAAGCCTGAACAGACCAATAACAGCAGATGAAGTTTTAGCAGTAATCAAAAAACTCCCAACACACAAAAGCCCTGGACCAGATGGTTTCACAGGAGAATTTTACAAAGCATTTAAGGAAGAGCTAACCCCTATCATTCATAGACTATTCAAAAAATCCAAGAAGATGGAAGACTCCCAAACTCTTTTTATGAAGCCAGCATCATCCTAATCCCCAAACCAGATAAAGACACAACAAAGAAAGAAAACTTTAGGCCAATATCACTGATGAACATAGATGCTAAAATTCTCAACAAAATATTGGCAAACTGCATCCAACAATACATTAAAAAGATCATACACCATAACCAAGTGGGATTCATCCCAGGGATGCAAGGATGGTTCAATATTCGCAAATCAGTAAATGTAATACATCACATAAACAAAAGCAAAGACAAAAATCACATGATCATATCAATAGATGTGGAAAAAGCATTTGATCAGGTACAGCACCCATTTATGATAAAAAACACTCAGCAAAGTGGGAATGGAGGGAGCATTCCTCAACATAATCAAGGCCATATATGAGAGACCTACAGCCAACATCATACTCAATGGGCAAAAACTAAAATCTTTTCCACTAAGATCAGAAACAAGACAAGGTTGTCCACTTTCACCACTTCTATTCAATATAGTATTGGAAGTCTTAGTCACAGCAATTAGACAAGAAAAGGAAATAAAAGGCATCCAAATGGGAAAGGAGGAAACAAAGCTATAATTGTTTGCAGATGACATGATAGTGTACATAGAAAATCCTATAGTCTTGGCAAAAAAGCTGCTCGACCTTATAAATGAATTTGGCCAAACAGCAGGATACAAAATCAATATCCAGAAATCAGAGGCATTTTTGTATACCAACAATGAAAGAGCAGAAGTAGAAGTCAAGGAAAAAGTCCCATTTGATATACCAAAAAGAAAAATGAAATACTTCGGAATAAACCTAACCAAGGAAGTAAAAGATCTATACTCAGAAAACTACACAACGTTGAAGAAAGAAATCAAGGAAGACACAAACAAATGGAAACGTATACCATGTTTGTGGATTGGAAGAATTAGCATTATTAAAATGTCCATACTACCCAAAGCAATTTACAGATTCAATGCAATACCTATCAAATTACCAATGGCATATTTCACAGATACAGAACAAACATATCAAAACTTTATATGGAATCATAAACAACCTTGAATAGCTGCAGCAATTTTGAGAAAGAAGAGCAAAGTAGGAGGGATCACAACACCTGACACCAAACTGTATTACAAGGCCACTGTAATCAAAACAGCCTGGTACTGGCACAAAAACAGGAACATGGACCAGTGGAATAGAACAGAGAGCCCAGAAGTAAACACAATTCTCTATGATCAATTAATATTCAACAAAGGAGGCAGCAACATAAAATGGAGTAAAAGTAGCCTCTTCAACAAGTGGTGTTGGGAGAACTGGACAGCTACATGCAAAAAAATGAAACTGGAGCACCAACTTACACCATACAGAAAAGTAAACTCAAGGCGGATAAAAGATTTAAATATAAGCCGTGACACCCTTAAAGTCCTAGAGGAGAACATAGGCAGGAAAATCGCAGATATTTCATGCAGCAACATTTTTATTGATATGTCCCCTAAAGCAAGGGACATAAAGGAAAGAATAAATAAATGGGATCTTATAAAAATAAAAAGCTTCTGCATGGCTAAAGAAAACAGTATTAAAATAAAAAGAGAACCAACTGTATGGGAAAATATATTTGCCAATGATACCTCAGACAAGGGTTTAATCTCCAAAATATATAAAGAACTCACATGACTCCACTCTAAGAAGAGAAGCAACCCAGTTAAAAAATGGGCAAAGGACTTGAACAGACACTTCTCCAAGGAGGACATACAGAGGATCCAGAGACACATGAAAAGATGCTCAATATTGCTAGCTATCAGAGAGATGCAAATTAAAACCACAATGAGATGCCACTTCACACCAGTCAGAATGGCCATCATAAATAAAGCAACAAACAACACGTGTTGGAGAGGTTGTGGAATAAAGGGGACCCTAGTGCACTGTAGGTGGGATTGCAGACTGGTACAACCAGTATGGAAAGCAGTATGGAATTTTCTAAGAAAACTAAAAATGGATCTACCTTTTGACCCAGCAATTCCACTGCTAGGATTATATCCTAAGAACCCTGAAACACCACTCCAAGGAATCTATGCACCCCAATGTTCATAGCAGCACAATTTATAATAGCCAAGTGTTGGAAGCAACCTAGGTGCCTATCAATAAATGAATGGATCAAGAAACTATGGTACATTTACACAATGGAATTCTATGCAGCAGAAAGAAAGAAGGAGCTCCTACCCTTCGCAACAGCATGGATGGAACTGGAGAGCATTATGTTAAGCGAAATAAGCCAGGCAGTGAAAGACAAATACCATATGATCTCACCTTTAACAGGAACCTAATAAAAAAAAAA
>PVKU01013391.1:0-29189 GCA_004027475.1 Anoura caudifer | reverse complement strand
AAAAAAAAAAAAAAAAAAAAAAAAAAAAAAAAACAAAAAAAAAACCCCTTCTGCACGGCTAAAGAAAACAGTATTAAAATAAAAAGAGAACTAACTGTATGGGAAAACATATTTGCCAATGATACCTCAGATAACGGTTTAATCTCCAAAATATATAAAGAACTTACACAACTCCACTCTAAGAAGACAAGCAACCCAATTAAAAAATGGGCAAAGGACTTGAACAGACACTTCTCCAAGGAGGACATGCAGAGGATCCAGAAACACATGAAAAGATGCTCGCTATCGCTAACTATCAGAGAGATGCAAATTAAAACCACAGTGAGATACCACTTCACACAAGTCAGAATGGCCATCATAAACAAAGCAACAAACAACAAGTGTTGGAGAGGTTGTGGGGAAAAGGGGACCCTAGTGCACTGTTGGTGGGATTGCAGACTGGTACAACCACTATGGAAAGCAGTATGGAATTTTCTAAGAAAATTAAAAATGGATCTACCTTTTGACCCAGCAATCCCACTGCTAGGATTATATCCTAAGAACCCTGAAACACCAATCCAAAAGAACCTATGCACCCCAATGTTCATAGCAGCACAATTTACAATAGCCAAGTGTTGGAAGCAACCTAGGTACCCATCACTAAATGAATGGATCAAGAAACTATGGTATATTTACACAATGCAGCCAAAAGAAAGAAGCTGGAATTCTATGCAGCCGAAAGAAAGAAGGAGCTCCTGCCCTTTTTGACAGCATGGATGGAACTGGAGAGCATTATGCTAAGTGAAATAGCCAGGAAGTGAAAGACAAATACCATATGATCTCACCTTTAACAGGAACCTAATCAACAAAACAAACAAACAAGCATAATATAACCAAAGACACTGAAATTGAGAACAGGCTGACAGTCACCAGAGGGGAGAGGGGAGGGAATTTCAGGGGAAAAGGGGAAGGGTTTGGAGCAACAAGCATGAAAGACACATGGACAAAAACTGGGGGGGGGGCGTGGAGATGGGAGGGAGGTGGGGAGGTTTGGGGTGGTGGGCTGGGACAGGAGTAAAAGACAGATAGCTGTACAAGAGCAACAATTAAAATAAAAAAAAATTGGGAGGAAAAAAGTACCAGTACTAAATATGAGAAGAGGAATAGATATTTAAAAGATGTGACACCTTGGCAGGAAACTTGTTCAAAAGAGAGAAAGATATTGGCTTGTAACCCAACTACCTACCTTCTGTTCATTAGCTGCTCTCTCTATGTGCCCTTCTGTCTAACCCCCCCACCCATGACTGAGGCAATCTGTGATTTGTTCTATGGTAATATTTGTTGTAAAACATAGTTGATTTCTTTTCTACCTATTTTTGACATCATTTCCCTATTGCTTTGCATTTCTCATTACTTTGTCCCAGTGGCAAAATTTGATTGATTTATCCATTTTTTAACATCATTTCACCTATAGTTTTGCTACTATCCTGCTGGTAAAGTGACTTTATACTTCCTGAAATTCATGTTTTTAGATATTCCACAAATTCCTATAACTTCCTTTTATATACATAATGACTTCTGTAGGTGGCAAATAGTGTTTTGGTCAGTCAGAGTATGAGTTGAGAACCAAGAGGAAAAAATATTAATTGAAGCTGAATATGTTGGGCTCATGAAAATATTCTGAATCTTATTTAAACATCTATAGAAATGTATTTTCCTGGAGAAAAATAACCCAAATGAAATGCCCATTCTCCATATTATGCATAGCGATCAATTTGCATAGCTAGAGGGAGTGTGAAGAAGGAGGGAATGCTAGTGGTACTGTAGAACTTTGTGGATGAATCTGTGTATCAGATGCCCAAAACATGGGCTATTCCATTAAAAATGACCTTCACGAATTATGGGTTTATTCTGGAAAGTGTATGAAAAGGAGGACCATCTCATGAATGTAAAATATTTAGATAAGCAGAGGCTACAGAAGCACAATAATGTCTGCGCTATGGAGGTGCAAATCTAATTTTCTCATTTCCTCCTTCTTCCCCCTGGCTAACCCAATTTCTTAAGACAAAATGAGTGAGATGGTTCAGCAAAGACCAAGAAAATCATGTGAACAATTATAAAAAAAATGACCTACACCGTGAGCCACAGAGAGTTGCATGTCCCTGGGGAAATTACCATTTGTGTAATATTTAATTTACAAATCACCTTGAACACTTCTTATATTGGAGGCATTACTTTGATCACTTTTCTGCTTTTCAAATAGCATAAATTAAGATGTGTCCACATGAAACAATAGGGAATTAAACAGGACACCTAAAGGGAACACTGGTTGAGCGCCCTCACTTGGTGAGCACAGTGGAGCAGGTGCGTACAGGGTGTGTGCCCAGTGGAGCGGGTGTGACTGTTAGTGGTTGACTCTGCAGCAACTCTGAGGCTAGTTTGAGGGAGTCTTACAGACCTTACGTAGTGGCATATCCACATGAATACTACTACTACATGTCTGTAAAACACGGAGAGAGTCAATCTGCCAGTGATACATGGACCCCCATTTGTTTGCTGTTGACATGTGCACACCAGGGTGGATAAAGATTCTTCAGGCTCCTTTGGTCCTGGCTGTTCTCTACCTCAAGAGGTGAATACAACCTTACAATCCTCTTTTTCTCATGCAGTCAGTTCATGAATTTTTAAAAATCATTATTAAAACGCTTGAATGTTGGCGCATGCAAAGGAATGACCCTGTGTTTGGAGGGACTGAATGCTCTCTGAACCTGGGATGTAGATTCTCAGAGATGCTGACCATTTTTTGTAACCATTCTTCTTTTGTGAATTTTCCTGAAAGGAATAGAAAATCATCCTAAAACATCCAGATTATCAAAAAGGATGAACAGGTTTTCTCAGTGACTCCTTTAGCCTATCCCAAATTATTTTGGGGGGGAGGATATAAGTTTCTTCTTTCCCTTATAATAAACTCTAGCTACTAAACCCTTGTTTCTGAACCATGATGAGAGCTGTCCTGAGATCCTCATGCCAGGCTCCCTTGGTTTTCTGCATTAGAATATAGTTACATGGTTTCTTTGCTCCAAGAAAAAACCCTGAGACAACACTGTTGTCAAAAATGTTTTTCCCTAAGTGGGAGGTCAATGGTATCTCTGCATCCCTGGCCAGGAAGAAGAAATGAGATGCCAAGGGTGACACCCACTTATCATCTACCTTTCAGGGTTTGACTGGGCAATTTTCTCTGAGAATGAAGAAACTGACAGAAATGCTTTCGAGATGGAAAGGGGGCTTGTAAACCTGCCTAACTTATTATTTTCTGCCCCAAAGCAATAAACATCTGTTTTCTTGATAAAGTAACTAGGATCTTATTTGAAGGAACAAAACTATTTAGTTGGCCTTCATTTATTGATTCTTGAGAACATTATCCTGAGGGCTCATGCAGTGAAATACTGAACACTACCCCAAACCTTCTAGATTCCTTTACTCAGTCTGGCAATAACCCAAATTCCATGCTGTGAGACATTTTTTTTCACACTATGAAATGCTGGCAAATCTGTTAACACTGAAAGTAGGTAATAGCTGTTCACTTTGATTGAGATATTGAATTAGGACAATGCTTAAGGAAGAGAATCTTTCTCACATATTGGTAGGTCCTACTCCTGAATAGACAGAAGTTGTTCCTTTGGATTTAGATAAGCAAATAAGTCTAGAAAGAGATAGAGCTCTTGTCTTTTGTGTGTGCATATATGTTATATCTGAGTCTTAAAGACCATGCTTATAACATTCAGACTCTTGGTTCTTTAAACTAATTTAACAAAAGTTTATTCTATTATTTACCATCTTAAAAGTATAATAGAAAACTATTTTTATTCATTCATTTATTCAACAAAACTTTTTGAGGATCTCTATGTGCCAGACACCTTTTGGGTACTTAAAAAAACAATTAGAACACAAAGGACAATAATCCCTTTTCTCCTGGAAACTTATACTCCAGAAAATAGATAACAAGCATAGTAAATAAGGAGGTTGCATATTGTGATGAAATAAAAAATGAACAGAGTAATGGAAGTCAGAAAAGCCAGAGAGCAACAGCGGGTTGAAGACAACAGTTGCAATTTTAAGAAGAGTGAAAAGTCTCATTGAGAAGGAGACTTTTGAGCAAAGGCTTGATGAAGAGCTATATATATATATATATATATATATATATATATATATATACACACACATGCACACACACACATATACACATACAGATATTCAAGGAAGAATATTTGGGGGAGAAGGGAAAGCCAGTGCAAGAACTAGAAGGAAAAAGCATACCTGGCAACTTCAAACAGCATCTAGATAGTCAATATCCCTGGAGAGAAGTGACTGAACAGAAGAGTATCAGAATATAATGTCAGGGAGGGAACATTAGGAGGTCAGGAAAGAGGATGGGTCATGCATATACTTCTGACTGTAGTGAAAACTTTGGCCTATACTCAAGGAAATGAAGTCAATTAAAGGGTATTGAGCAAGGAAGCCATATGATCTGACTTGCATTTTAAAAGGATCTCTATCTGTTTTATTAAAAGAGACTGTGGGTATCAGGTAGCAAGGGTGGAATGAAGAGTTGCTGTAGGAGGATATTGTAATAATCTGAGCAAGAGACTCAGGAAAGGGCAGTAGAAGTAGAAGTGCCGAGAAATGTGGGACTCAATATATTTTGAAAGATCAACAGGATTACATGGTATGTTGAATGTGAGGTGTGAAAGAAAGAGCCAAGGATGCCCTCAAGAATTATGGCCTGATCAACTGAAAGGTTGGAGATGGGTCAACTGAGATGGGAAACCTGGGTGAAATAAGTCTGGGAAAGAATATCATAAATTAAGTCTTTCATGCTATATTTGAAATATCTATTAGATATCCCAATGGACATGTTACACAGGCAGCTGGATTTATGAGTATAGGTTTCAGATGAAATATTGAGTAAAGGTATACATTTGGGATAAATTTTTGGTATATAAATTTGGTGTATGGTCAACTTTTTGATATAAATTCTAAATGTCTGTGGTATTTAAAGCCATACTTTGGGTGAATGTCACTAAAAGAGTAAATACAAGTGAACTAAAGATTGAACTTGGAGCATGCCAAAGTTAAGAGGTCAGAGATATGAAGAGACAGCTAACCCCCTTCCCTGAAAAAAATCAAGAGGAGTATGGTGTTCTCACCTATAACACAAAGGAGACAGTTAATAAATATATGCAATGCTGATAAAAAGTAAGAAGGAGACTGAAATTGACCACTGGATTTAGCTATGTCAATCTCATTGGTGACCTTGATAAAAGCTAAGACTGAGAATAATACAGTTAGTGACATGTGTACTATCTTTGAAAATAGGTACAGATATGGAACACATGTAATTTCTTGGCAAATAAGTACAAAAATTGGAGTGGAAGCTGCTGTGGGTTGAGGGGGGAAATAGAATCAAAATAAGTGCCATTTTTTAAGGTAAGAGAAATAATGATGTTTGTGTTTCATACTGATGGAAACAATCCAGGACAGAAGAGAAATAATAATGCTGCAGTAGAAAGGAGACTATTCCTGAAACAATGCCCTTGGATGATAAAAAAAAAAAAAGCAGCTGAGATGGGGTTGCTCTGGTGGATTGGTCTTGAATGTGGGCATAGATGTTCCATCTTTGGTTGCAAGTGGGAAGACAGAATAGGTAGGGGCAAGGGAGGGTAACTGGCTGGATGTGATCATGTAAGTCTTGCAAACACTTCTGTTTTCTCAAAGCGGTAAGAAACAAGTCATCAGGTGAAAATGATGAGCATAGGGGAGGAATTTTTGAAGGTCTGAAGAAAGGAGAGGGTGGGGAATAGTTTATGTCCTTGATACTCGAAGTGAGGTCCTCACACCAGCAGCACTGGCATTACTTAAAAGGTTGTTAGAAATGCAACATCTCAGGCCCAGAAATACTGGATTAAAAACTGCATTTTAACAAGGTCCCCAAATGTTTCATATGCACGTTAAAGGTCGAGAAGCTCTGATCCTGGTAGTACATCATAGCGGAAACAGTTTAAAGGTCATGAGCTTTTGACCCTAATCATTTGAATTCTAAAATCTCTGTCACTTAGCAATCATGTTATTTTCAGAACATCGCTTGGCCTCTATCTATAAAAGGTTCCTCAGCAGTAAATTGGGGAGAACTATTAAATTAGCATAGTGTAAATAAGGCTGGTGGTGGAAGCAGTTCTGAAAACAATAGGTAGCAGGGTCTTTGCAGGGAACAGAATTTGTTCAGAAGGTTTCAATGAGTCTTTCCGATCTCTGCCTTCATTACCTGCAGGGTGTTTAAACAAGAGTGAGTAGGCACCGCCCTAGCCTGACACAGAGGTCCCTGGGGCAGCGACCCAGGCGCTGGTAGTTTAAAAATCTCCCTTGATGATGATAACATGCAAGAAGAGATGAGAACTCCTGATTAAAGTGAGTAGATTTTAATGAAGGGACTACTTACAGATATTTGGGCGCAGCTAAGGAAACAAATATGGGATGTTGAAGCCCTCAGGGATTAGCAACAGAGGGAAGGCACTACCCTTCCTAGGCAGGAAGGGCGGAGGCAGCAAACAATGTCACTGCAGCAGAGGAGGAAGGGCCACCCAGGGGAGGGTTGGTATCAGAGGGACTGGGTTACTGTTAGAGAAGTAAGCAGAATTTTCGGCCACAGGACGAAAATTCCCTATCCTCTCTCTCTTCCTACTTTCTGGGTCCTTCACCTTCTTCCTCCCTTTGGCTGGCCCCAGACTGAAGCTGGCTGAATAGGGAACCTGCGTGATGTCACAATGGGAACCTTTAGAGAGGTCCCATTTCCTGGGAAGGGAGCAGGAGAAAAAACAGTGGGAGAATGAATAGTGGGAGGAGGGAGGCTGCTGAGGGGTCAAATGGGGAGTAATCAGCATGCACCGAGGATGGGCCAGGCCCTCTTCCAAACACTTTACATGTATTAACATTTTAGTAGATGGCTTCATTGTTTTTCATTAAAATCTAGTAGTACCTTATTCAACAAGGATATGTTCCAAGTCAATTAATTACTGGAGACAGTTAAATATTTCAAAGTTTTCAGATACACCATCACCAGGAGAGTGCTTCAAGTTGTTCTTCAGTTGTGAGGCTAAGAGCCCAGAGCTCGGCATGCACATTCTCCAGGCCAGCTGTGTACACCTTGTATATTCTCAATAATGGCCTGGTTGTAGGGATGCAATATAGGTGAAGAAACTACTTGCCTTTGTCTAATGAACTGGCTGGCTATTTTATCTTAGGAAATCACGACATAGAAGACATGGTGGGCCCCAAGTTACAGATCCTGCCAGAGCTCTAAGACCCATTACATAAAGTATGTGAAGAAGTCTACAGGACCAACTGTGTTTGTAAGTTCTTTTGTTCTCTGTTGTAAGCTATGTCTTTATAGAATTAGCAACAGTTCTGGAAAAACAGGAAGTATGAGAAAAGAGGCAGAAGAGGACAACTGGCCAGAAAGGGGCAGATAAACAGTCCTATCCAGTAAGGATAGAGCACAGAAGATAATCTGGGTCACATTTTAGAGTTATCAATGAAAAGTTAACCTATAACATCGTTTAAAATATTCTATGGAGAAGGGGGCATTTTATTTATTTCAACCCCAAGAGAAGCTGAAATCAGAGCTCCTTGGATTCTCACTTGAATTTGCTGGACCACATAGATGGGTAAATAAGCAACACTAGAACAAGAAATATGTCAAGCAAGGCTCATCTGTGGCACCAGTCAGTTTCCTCCGCAGTGACCCTGTTCCACTTATGCATCAAAAAGATGTACCAGGAAAAGCAAGGGCCGGGATGGGGTGCTTAACATGGGGGCGGGGCAGAGCCACTGATCAGAGGGCATTTGTCCAGTCCTGCTCTCCCGCATTCTGCTTCCTCTGACTCCCTCGATCATCATCTCACCAGGGATTCTATCAACCTCTTTGTCTTTAAATTTTGTTGTGAAGCATCACTTTTGGAGAATGTGCTTTGAGGGAGAGATTACACTTCTTTACAACTTCCATGTATGCCTGTTTGTCCAACATAGATTTCCAGAGGCCTCATGAAGATTTCATTCCAAGACCTAGCTGTCAGATCACATTGAGCAAATCCACATACTTAAAGGTGTAAGTTGACACATCGTTTGGTTGGAAGTTTCTAGAGAAAAGGAAAGTCTTCTAGACTCAAAGACATTCTTTCCTAACACTCAGTTCAAGCACTGTGGCATGTCTATAGGAGAGAGAAATTGTCTCAGAGCCCATCACACCCCAAACTGCTTACACAGCTTTCCCATCCAGACATCGTACTAAAGAGTCAACGAAGACTGTGTCTCAGCACTGGTGATATGTTTTTAACATGCACTACAATTCCAGCTGACACTTCCTTAATGAGTGTATTGCTGCTGTGGAGTTAAAGCTCCCCTTCTCAATAAGCAGAAACTCGAGTGTCAAAAATGAAACATAGTCAGTCCTGTTGCCTAAATGGCTTGTATTGATTCTCCAGCGGTCTAACTGCTGTAGTCTGGTGCCAGTCCTCTAATTTGTGCCCCTGCAGAGTACAGTCACACTTGATTTAGATCTCAGGCTAAGGCGGCACGTCAGTTTGAGAAAGCAGCTGAAACATTCTAGAGGATTGGTCTGGATATCTTCACCTTGCATTGTAAAAATCATTGCTCTCACATAAACAAGGAGCTAAATAATATTATTCCCATAGACTTTTTTTAAGTGTGTTTTATCAAAGGAAATGTCCTCAGAGTCAAAGCTTGCTCTGTTTTGTGCTTTATCTGTACAGCAAATTCCATTTAGAGAAATTTAATGCCAAAGCTGTAAGAGCTACATTCCTAGAGAATGACTATTTGGGGCATTGTCTCTGAATATGAAGCAAACATACCCTCAGAATGTTTGTTTGGAGCTCTTTTGATGGCCAAGTTATGCTCACTGTTCCTAGGAGTCAAAAGGACTCAGACACCTTCAAGATGCTGACTCACTGAGGCCCTGCACATTTCTACTTAATGCTGGCAAAACACAAGAAAAGCTAATTATCTCCTCCAAACTTAAAGTGAAAAATTCAGCTACTTAGAATTGTAGTCAAGACCTTATACTTGTAAGATTGACTACTCCTTACAACAAAGGAGACAAAAATTTAAAAAAAAATTTAGCCTACTTGACTAAGCTCTGCCCCGAAGTCAATTTCAAGATCTTGCCAAGAGGTATGGAAAGGTTTAGAATTCAAGCCCCGTTGTCAGAAACTATTTCTCTGGTTGGTCGACTTTTTGCTAGAATGGTGTGGGTTTACTTTATTCTTGTAATTTCCAAGGAAAGAGTTTTCACTTTGTTGATGTTGTTACAGAGGCAATCTTGATATTCTTTAAAAAGTTGTTAGCAAATAGTTCTTGAGATTTCCTGTCCTTAGAAAGCAGTCTTTCCCAAGTTCCTCAGTCTATGGGTTTCCCAGAATTTTCTTGAGGCATGAGGTATTTTGATAACTGATATTTACTCCAAAACATTTGATCATATACAGTGCCATACAAATGCGTAGTGTTAGTTTTATCCACGTTATCAGTAGTCAGGAAACATGTAACCAGAAATGCAGAGGCTGCTACAACTGCTCTAGTGATCAACTGTTGAGGCTTTTCCAAAGTAGAACAGTGAGTATTAGAAATGGGGTTTCTCTGGTTAAAGTAATGGCTGATCAATTAGGTACCAGAACGGAGTTCTCCGTGGTGAGATGGGTGACTTCAAGATTTATGGATAGGCTGCAATATTTTAGAGATACTCCACTTTTACATGGAAAGGGTATAGGAATCTAGAAGATTCTTCAAATTTACTCTTCATAATGGCAACTGAGGCTGCCTTCCTCCATCATTCTGCGTCCAGCTGGGAGTCCAGAGGGTGGTACCAACAATGTGTCAGCTATAAACTGTACCTGACTGTACCTTACTTCAGAACTTTTCATCAGCCTCATGTAAATCTTCTGTTCAGAGTGTGGTTAGGGCAGCTAAAAGACTACCAGGATGATCAAAGGTCTTGATGTGCTCAGGACTGAGGGGTTTTCTGGACAGCGGACTCAGAATGCTAAAACTGGGACAGTCCCCAGCAAACTAGAACAGTTGGTCACCATACTTACTGTGAAGTCTACCAATTGTTACGTGCTTGCTTGCTAATAAATGGTGATCTGACACTTCTTTTAATTTTACAAATTATCTGCTAAGAATTTGTTGTGGAAAATCATATAGCGCAGATCTGTTCCTCACTATTGGTACACTGCTATCTATTTTTTTAAAAAACCTAATGGTTTTGAGGCCAAACTGGTGTAGGTGCTTACGCAACGCATGGAGAGGGATGGGAAACGTATTTTTCATGTCATACTGATCTGGTTATTTGTGTATCTGTGTAGTTACACAAATATAAACCTAAACACTCAAACCAACAACAACAAATGCAAAGAAATCACACCATAAACAAAGAGTGTAAGCAGATGATACCCAAATACCGACCGTGAATTACCTTATGATTTTGTGGTTATAGCTCCCAAACTTTAACACTTCAATTTACTTTGTAAAAATTGGCAAGGAAAACTTCAAGAATTCCTTGGAACAAATTTTTGAGAGTTGTTTAAAATGGCTCAAAACAAACACTAGCAATAATTACAGGCTTGATTTCTTATAATACAAAGGAGCTCCCTCTTACAATTCATGTAACAAAAACATACAATTTGCCTTGCCTCTTTCGTTAAACAGTGATTACCTGCTTGATTTCTTTAACTTCCACAGGAATTATGGAGGAAGGCAAAAACAAGCACTAAAATAAGTGAGCCGATTTTCAAGAAAGAATGCTTCTTCTTAGTTTCATTAGCCAAACCTTGGAGAACTTGTCACTTTATACCCTGGACAGTGTATGTCCCAATGTAACACCCTCTCTTACCAACAACCTAATTGAGCGTCTGCATTCAAATCCAACACAGCCTGACATGATTGCTATTGGGGAGGGGGGGGGGAGGTGGATTGAAGGTGTTTCCAGTAGTCTAGGTTCTAGAGGATTATTTCTTTTGGCCTGAACCATTTACTATTTTATTGGTACAGCATTGAGCATGAAACACTTAGGCCCGCTGAATTTGCAGAAATCTTGCTTCAACTCAATGCTATTAAAATTGTTACAGAGAAGATACCACGCTAGGGGTTTTATATAGGCTGAAAGGCATAACAGCTGCAGCCACTCTACTTGCAAATTAAAATCCTAGCTGTGAATTTCAACAAATTAGATGAATTTACTTAATTGCTCTATGGTTCATTACTGATGATGAGTCACAAACTTAGCACCTATCTGGTGTTTTCTGACTCAAGGCCATCCTTTTAACAGGTACCTGCTGGGGCCAAACTATATTTTCAGGCTCTTGCTGAGAAGGACATGACAAGTCCTGGGTGGCCTTCCATTTAATCATGGGACTTGTTGTCAGCTGTCCTCTGAAAAGCAAAGTTAACATCTAATCATTCATCTATTTTTTTAGGATTGTGAGAGAATATATCTCACACCACCAGTCCCAACCTCACCACAAGATTATAGTTGGAATTATGCACATAATCATCTCATCTCTTTGATTCATTTATGTGGCTGACAATAAAGAAAGAGAATTTTCTGAGTTTAAGACTCAGCCTCCTAGGGTATTGTCTCAGGAAAAGCAAGTAGGATAAGAGATGAAATCACAACTTACCAGTCAGTGATTACGTTGGAAAGTTTATTTCAAGGTAGAGAGATTCAGAACTATGAAAGTGTCCCCACCCATAGAACGAGTTTGGTTGCCCTTTTAGTATGGGTTGTCAGTGGCAAACTGAGGTAATAACCCTGGCTTCTGTGGGACTATCAGGTAGAGATTTGAAGTGACATATATACAATAGGTGGGAGAAAAATGGTCCCAAAAGATGCTCTCTGTCTCTCTACCTCCCCAACTCCCAGCAACAATATGAAGCTAGGACTATCCATTGCACTACATACTACTTCTGCTTCCACATACAGACCTTACTAGATGTATTTTCTCCTCCTCAGCTGCCTGGGATGTTCACATTAAGCAGATTTCTCTGGGGTGGACATATCACTCACTTGACTTGCTTGGAGCCCTTTGATCCAGATATGACCCTGTTTGACTCCGGATTTAGTGAGAATAAAATTAGCTACTCAGCACACATTTCAGAAAGATTGCCTTGTCTTTTATGTATGTAACTCACTAACACAGACCAGGCAAAAAAAAAAAAAAAAATGGATCCTCCACCAACCCAAAACTGCTTCCTTTACCTGGATCAGTCAACTCTGGAGGGCTTAGCTAAATTGAGAACTATACATAAACGCACTATCAGGTGGCAGTTCTGAGATCCAATTTAATAGTGTTCAAATAACTTTTTGAATAATTGGAAGTGAAGAGTTTAGGGGTTACTTAGACTTCAAGAATTAATGCTTTCTTTGAGCTTGGCAAAGAGTGCTTTCTCAGGGATGACATGCAAAGTATTAACAACTCACCAGTTATAACAGACTCAGCCCCACATCGGCAAGGCTGCCAGCTTCTAACACCCAATGTGTTGCACAGCATGAGGGACTGCATACAGTCCTGTCATCTCTGTGGTGACCTCACTAGGCCTGAGATACAGAAAACCTGACATTCTATGATCTGACTCATTCTAACGTGTTTATTGTCCTGTACAGGAAGTAGAGAACACAGTGCCCCATCTCCATCCTAGAGGCCAGGTGGGGCTAGCTGCTGCATTCAATGTCCTGTGGGTTGAGCTTTTATCTGTAAATTGCTATAGATGGTCTAGCTTCTCTTAGAGAGCCTGTGATAGAGGGGTTACCACATTATTTTCAGAGGCCGCTCAGTCTATTTTAGAGTTTCCCAAAGGATGGATATGGTGATATACCAACTCTTTCTTCCAAGTTTGAAGAATCATGAAATATGTGACATAAACCCCAGTCACTTTTGTGCCTTGTTCCAGCTCTAAGTAGAAAAACCTTCTGTCTCAGTGACCGTCTTTGTCTGCTAGTGGCGAGGCATAGAGGACAGGGTCCCTGCCTGCACGCAAACTGCACCCAGTCCCACGCCACTGAGACCTTTCTTTCTCTGCAGAACCGTGTCCCAGGGAAGGTAGGCGACCAGTTCATCTCATACTCCGCCCTTTCGTTTTTAAAGATTCCATTCATTAGCATACTTTGATACTCTTGCTCTGCTCTGTGTTTGGATTTTTTTTCCTTAAACACATGAGAAGTGAAAGCTGGGTCACCCCAGATTCTGGTCTCACTGAAAAAAAATTCAGCATGCAAAAATTTGAGATATTAGTTAGAAAGTTGTTATTCATTGTTTAAAAGGCTTTTTTTTCTTTTTGAGAAAGTCTCTACAAAAGATTATTTTAGGAATCCAGATCCTGTATTATAATTTTTAAATGTTTTCCTTAAAAACTTAATTTCTAGTAAGTGTTTAAAAAAGGTCTATTCTATTTACGTTGTGATACAACCGAAATGACATTTTTCTGAGCTTAATGGCCCAACTAAGCAACAGTACAATCACAATAAAGCAGAAGTAAAAGATGCCTTCATTTCTGAACTCTATGCTCTTAGGTTAAATGGGACTCTCCCAGTATTAGGGGAGAACACTGATAAACATTAATTAGTGTATTGGCAGGAAATGTAACAGGGGCCCATGGAATGGTGACTGAACAGAACAAAAAGAGAAAAATCCCTTTTTAAGTGTCTCTGATAACTTTCCTCTAGAGTCCTAACTGTAAGCCGGGGCACCCCATAGATTAACTCAAGGAAGTCAAAAGAAGAGGAACATATACAAGGAGAAAGTGCGAAAGTGATTTATGGGCACAGACCCACAGAACAAAATATAGTCCACATGGGTTACTCAAGCAGGAGGCCAGGCTTGGAAGTGACAGCTCAATAATTGAAGAATGCAGGAGGGAGAAGAATCTTTTAAGAGGGTGGAAAAAAGGTTAAGTAGAGCAATGAAATGGAATAAAATGCCGTTGTTTATGTATTTAAAAGACCCTCAGAGATGATCTTTTGAATTCCAGATTAGCTGAGTCATCAGAGTGATCTCTCAAACTTAAAAAGATCAAAATGTCTGGCCATAAACCCTTGAAATGATTGTGTTCGCAGCTCAGAAAGGAAAAAGTAGAGAATAAAAATTCTAGTTAGACACCCGGGAAATCTTTCCATGTCCAGATGGTGAGAAATATTAGATCATGAAGGTGGTCCCTGAGGGAATTGACAACCACAGTGAAGCTCTTAAAAAGCAGGCTGCCCACAGCAACAGAAAATTTGGGGAGAGAGCCTGCATCTGTTAACAGTGAGATGGAAACAGACACAGTAATATCCGCCATCTCTCCTCTTCTCCAAACCACCAGCCCTCTCGGTTCCTGCTAGTGGCACCAGCATTTTCCCAGACACCAGGTTCTCTGATCTCTTCACAGGCCTACAGTTGCCAGCTCCAGTTTCACGTAGTGCATTTTTTGGTTATTTCCCTCTTTCACATTATTACCTGTGTCAGAGCACCCATTACCTCTCGCACAGATATGACTCATAGGAATTCTGAATTCTTTCTCTGTCCCCAGGATCTCACCTTCCTACCCATTTTCTATATCAATACCAGATTTATTCTCCTAAAGTACAATTTTGATTATGTCACCTCCTTATTAAAAAGAAAAAAAACCTTTTCTTATTAGAAACATTCCAGCTAATAAATCATGAAGGTATGATGGAGCATCACCACTTTGCAGTACTCGATGAAATAATGTATGTGGCCTAAAATTATTAGGTTAGAATCTGGAAGGGAGTTTAATTATGAAAGTTTCAGGCTGACAACACTTGAACCCACTGATCAATTTTAGCATCAAAAAGAGAGAGAGGGAGAGAGGAAGAGAGAGAGAGGAACAACCTGAGGGAAGTACCCAATTTAACTTATCAAGAATTCTTGCCAATAAATCAAAACTGAATCTAATTAAATACCTAGCTCTAACTACTAGCATACAGAAAATGTGGGGGACAGGGAATGATGTTAAAACCCTGGTGGTATAAATTGGTTGATACAAATCTTTTTACTGTTAGATGAGAAACAACATGGAATCCAGTCCATTAGTAGTTTGTGTGTCTGTTTGTCTATCAGTGAGCTCAAATCGTTTAAGAATTTTGTGTCCCCTGAGGAAAAGAAAAGCTCGTTGAGGTCTGGACAGTGAATTTATATGTTTCTGGGTTGACCTTGACCTGTGGCTAAAACCAAAGTTCTCTGTGTATGTAGTTCTGTAATTCAGGAAGACCCCCAATCACTATTTTTGAGTAGCAAATGTTTTCTTACCTACAAAAGGTTTAATAAATTCGATTATAGTAAATCTTAAGTTAAAGGAACTCTGCTCATATTGACTCGTAGAGATAATATTTCCAAAATACAAAGAAAATGAGAAAGTTGAACTTGTAAAATTTAAAATGTGTTGGACTTTTAAGAAAAATAAATGTACAATACAATCAGCTTAAGAATATTTCAATATAAGAATACAAATTCATGCAAGTAAGACAGTCTTTGGTTTAATAATTCCAGTTTAAGAAATAAAAAAATCAACTATGTGTTTTCCTAAGTGTAATCAGCATGAAATACATGTGGACATTTTGTTGTTATCAGATTAAAATTTATTGTCTCATAAAGTGGTTAATCTAAACTTTCTAAAATTTTATATTATTTATTGAGAAAGACTAATATATTTTTACATAGTACTTAAGACTATGAAAATATTAATTTGTGTTCAATTAGAGTTTTTATTCTGAAAAATTTTTATATCATCAGTAGTCATTTTTTATAATGTGTCATCTTAAGCACAATCCAAGACCCCTACATAGCATAAAACCTTGGACTAAGGTTCATTGTGTTGATTAATGAACAATTTTTAAGATGGATACCTTTTGATGATTACAGATAATTAAACATAATTATAAATGTACATGCCTCAGCTTCTATGTTTACATGGTGTGGGATACCTATATTTTGGGGTCACATTAACAAATATATTTGGGTTTTTTTTCTGTAAGAATGTGCAGAAGGGAAGTAACTGGCTGTGAAAAACTGTGTTATGTTTATGCATGAGCTTTGCTAATGTGCTGAAATGCTTGTATATGACAGATAGTTCTTATTTATTTACCTCCCAGTTTTCTCTGTGAAATACGTTAGTTTCTTCGACAAAGTTATAATTGCTATGGGTTTTGAGGCTATTCAAGGGGAAAATGGTGGCAGAGACAAAGTGATGGACTGTGTTTTTCTTTATCAAGATAAAAATAGTTTTTTTCTTAAAGTGTCTGGTTGTTCCAGAATTCAAAACCTGAAAAGGACAGTGAGAGACAAACCATGCATGGGTACAGGAAGGTGTAGAAGGTTTACAGGAAATATACTCATCTCGACTCTCCTACTTCAGAATTAGCAACTGTCAACATTTTTCTCAGATTTGCTTCTAGCCCATGTTTCTTTAATACATGTAAACCTCACTGAAGCAGAGACCCTATTAAGTGTCATCTCAAGTTCTGCTTTATTTTCTTCCTCTCCAGGTAAACGGTGGGTTGGGTCTGAAATGTGAACCTCTAGCCCAGCACTGTCCACTAGAAATACAGTGTGAGCCACACATGGAATTTTAAGTGCCTAGTAGCCACATTTTAATAAGGAAAAAGATGCAGGTGAATTAATTTTAATAATAATATATTTTAAATTAAAATATAATTTCAACAAACACTCAAACCAAAACAGTGTTAATAAGCTATTTTTACTTTTTAAAAAAATACCCAGTCTTCAAAATTACTGTGTAGTTTATACTTACAGAATACCTCAATTTGGATTAACTGCAATCCAAGTGTTCAGTAGCCCCATGTGGCTAGAGGCTGGCATACACATGTGTGTTTATACATATACACACAAATACATGCATCCAGAATATATAGTACTGTTTCTGCATTGTGAGTTTAAATTTATGTTAAGTGGTGCACTGCTGGTATCTTTCTCCACTTTTCTTTCTTTAACATTATACATTTAAGACCTATTTGTGATGATGTATGTCAATCAAATTAATATATTTAAACTGCCCTATTATATGCCATTGTGTGAATAGAAAGCATTTTATTTATTCATGCCCCTACTGACATGCTTTTTATGGGTAAATATGCAATGAACATCATTGTAGCTGGCTACAACCTCCTAATTTTGCTGAGTAGGGGAGAGCTGCTGAGAGAAATTAAATAACTTCTCCAATGTCACAAAGGGATATACGATATAACTGCTGACCTTAAAGAAATTACAGTATAAGAGATTTTCATTTGGGAGGTAAAGTAATCAAAATCACTTGAATAACTTTTCCAAGTTATAGAGCTCTGCCTTCTCACAACTACCCCAATCCCTCAGTCCCCACACCAGCTGAGATCTAGCAGAAAGTGAGAGGGTGACAATGCTGAACTCTATGTGAGCCCTGGGCTTTGACAGTCAAGAAATCTCCCTACTCCTTATGTATTGGGAAGTGGCTAGCCACTGTCCTCGCATACTCCAAACCAAGAATGTCCTTTCCCATGAATCCCGTAAGACCTCCTGTACATCATGACTCTTTCATTACTTGTCTCTATAAAGTCCAGCTTTTCTGGCTCATCCTTGAGACATTCCTTATAAATAAATGTTATCCCTATGGCAATAGCCTAAATACAACCATCTCCTTGATTTTATAGTATGTTCATCTTTCACGGTTTGGGTGCCATGTCTCGGACAGGCTCACACCTTGCCTTCAGATCCTCATTTATGCCACCCAGGACAACAGGCCCTCTGGAGCTCATTAAACTTCGTTGCTGACTGTGGTCTGGGGCCACCGCAGTGAGTCTGGCTACTGTGCCTGCTCTGCAACTTTGCCTATAGGCAGCATGGCAAGGATTTGACTTGGCTTTCTTTTGAGTATTCAGTTGGTTTCATGGTCTGACCACTTGGTGATCTCTATAAAGGGATAAATGGTTTATAGAGATATTTCTCTGGGGTGTGAGATAACAGATAATCTGGCTTTTTAGTCCTTTCTGTTTACTTGTCTACCTGTCTATACCAAGCTCAAATAAATTAAAGATTCATACCCACTGTGAACAGAATAACTCTTTGAAGTGGACCAGTGAGTTGTATAATTAGGTGTTTATGCTTGACTTGTGGCTGACATTGTAGAACTGAAGCTATAAAATCTCTATGCCCGTATGATTATGAATATAAGAAAAGGCTTTTGCTTCTCATTATATGAGTATATAATATTTCTTTACCTCAAGATGGTATTACTAAATTAGATTTTAAAATTTCTTAAGGGAGCTCTATTCTGATAGCTTAATGATAAATTAGCACTTACATAAATTGAATGTTTCTATAATTCCCAGAAATTAAGGAAATTAAATCTTAAATACTTCCAGTGTGCTAGATTTAAAAAATTTCATTTACAGAAATGAACTTGGATATGCTTTAGAAAGTCAGGTTCATATAATTTAGACAAATCTTTGGCAGCAAGACTAGTTTAATATTTTTGGTTTAATAAAAACAGTAATGTATCTCTGATTTATTAGGGTTAAGAATAATATATACACAGGTTTTTACTCTACTTGGGGATGTTCTGCATGAACTAATACAGGTTTACTGACTGACTAAGCTAGTATTAATAATGTTTAAGACTTAATGTTTAAAATTATAAAAAATATAAATTTGTGTTTAACCAAATGAAATCACTATAATAACAAACTTTATTTCAACCGTAATTATGTTTTATAGTATATCAGCAAGTAGATAGTTTCTAAGACCTTTAGGAAACTTAAAACCCTAGATTTACATTAAATTGAGTTAACATTAATTATTTCAAAGTAAGATGAAATACTGAAACATTAATACATAAGTATAATTTTAAGTTTATATACTTTTGCCTCCAATATTATATGTTCCAGGGTGACTATATATTTGAGATAGTGAACAGTTCATTTTTACCACTTTGAGAAGTTATACTGTCAGGGTGTGTATGGCATTAGGAAGTTGTGAGGTGTATATTCATTGGTGCATGAAGACTGCATGCAATGGTCTGCCTCTAGTTTCCTATGTGGAACGGGAGTTACTGAGGTTAAATCATATGTGTGAGTGAGACTTTCCCAGAGCAATCATAGCAGGGAGGTAAATCTTTGTATACAACGTGTGCAGGATGTGTTTCTGTTTATGTGTGTGTGTATATATGTGTGTATATATAGTTATATACCTATAACTATATATAACTACAACTATAACTATAACTAAATATGTGTGTGTGTGTGTGTGTATATATATATATATATATATATAAAACTTTTTGATTTGAGGTAAAGTGACTGGTAGGACAAAACCTGAATGGATCTAGAAAGATCATGGAAAGGTAATTTTACTTACCATGGTCAGAGCTAGTCAAGGTTGGATGAGTTTATTCACAGGATTTTCAAGAACAGCTTATGTTTGCAGTTATCTGCTTTACTAAAAGACTGTGAAAAGTATTTACTTTCTGAGTAATCTGATAGAATCAAGAAGAATGTTATTTGTCTTGAATAAAAAGAGAGACTGAAAATATTGAACTTTAATGCACCACCCTTTATGTTCTAGAAAATGGCTAAGCACAGGTTCCAAGGTAAGAACAGGCTCCATCTTCTTCTCCAGACCCCTAAGACTCCACTTGTTTACCTATCTCTATACATCCCAGAGTTTCTTCCTCATCTCCTTTTTCTCTCACAGGGCTGCAATTCTTAAATTAAGTGAAAATTTAATAAATGTAGTCAGCAACGCAGCAATGCATGTAAAAGAAAAAAGATGACAAAATGGGCTATTTTGTGATGACTTTCATGGAAATAATCTTTGGAAAATATGAAGGTGAGGAGTGAAAGGGGAAGTTTGTCCAACTAGCAGCCTCCAAGAAAACCAAATTCTCTTCCACATGTACCACCGACAGGGGAGATCAAAATGAGCCAGAAACAAAAAAATTATTACTGAATTTTCAATGCCAAATCAGACATTTTTGAAAATAGCTGGAAGAGCTCCAATGCAAGTCTTTCTAAAGCTGGAAGTTTTGATAGAGAAAATACTTATTAAGCTCCAAAGGGCTGACAGCCAGGGAGGACTCATCCCAGAGAATGCATGTCACAAACCAGAGAGAAGGGAACTATGAGGAATGATCCAAGAGGAGCAGTTTCCTGCCACCAAGATACAAAGGTTCATGGAAAGCAGGAGGAAACAATCATGGGGACAGGAATTATTGGTTGGGGCCTTAGGATGAATCCACAGTTGAAGATCAATTATAGGCATGTTGATAGAAACCCTAGGTCCTAGAAGAAAAGACATATTGCCTGGCTTCCCAGGGCATAGCCTGGGGAACTGCTGGCCTTGGAGAAGACAGCCAAGCCTAACAGAAGCTGAGGGAGGATTTGGGGAGTCAGGGCAATGATGTGAGCACCCTGATGTGATGGAAAAGTCAGTGATGCTGCTTAGATTTCTCCAGCCCCCAAGAAGGAGCAGAGAAGTACCTTTCTGTTGGGCTGGGGTGAGGCAGAATGTCTTCTAGGCCCCAGGCCAGGGACTCAGATCACCAACCACAATAGATATAGCAGAGCCAGAAATGATGCTGAAGACCAAGTGACATAAGCTATACTTCAGTGATGGTCAAGGAGGACACAGTGTAGCAGGTGGGCCAGAAAGCCCTCAGCTGATCCCAGGACAAAAGTCAGAATAAGTCAGCCATCTTGAAATTTATATACCACCCAGAGACAAAGGCAGAAAAAATATAGCAACTTCGGTGTTGATTCAGTGGGCACAGAAAGATGCAGTTTGTAACTGGAAGTGAGTTAATGACTTTGAATTGATGATTAATTTTTTTTGCCTACCTGGTGGAAATGGGTACTTACAAGCTACATTAGGTTTGGTTTAAAAAAAAATCACATCTTTGCACACCTGCATTTGTGAATGTAAAATATTACATCTTTGGTAAATTATAGGTAGAGTGAAACTGCAAAGTATCAGGAAGGAGAAACATTGGTTACAGCATAGGAATGACTCTCAGACCTTTCTGGAAATGATTCTCAATAAAGGTTAAGGAAAAAGAAATTCGATTTTAAGAAACAGCATGGTACAAGATTCATAGAACTCCTCTCTAGGAGAGAAAGCAGAGAAGAAAAGACAGATCACTTGGACGACATTCTAGTAGAAAATATTTCTTTGACTCTTCCTCCAGGATGATTAGGAAAACTTCTACATATGGTGGGCCTTCCTGAGCAGGACATTGAACTATAAGGGTGGTTTTAAGTGTAGGATTGGATTTTCCATATATTCTATACCAACAATCTAGATATCTGGACATGTAGTTAGTTCTCTGGATGTAAGTGTATTTGAAGGAAAAATGTAACAGAATGTTTGAAATTGAGTATAATCGTTGAAAATCTGATTACTGGACACATGCAGATAACAGATCACAGATCTCTGGTCAAACACTCCTCCCTCTAAACATAAATAAAAGAGCAATCTAGTTTACAGACTGTCCCCTGAAGCTCTGGTTTACATTAATTATTTCCCTGAAATTAATCATCCTTGGATTTTTGTGTAAGTAGGAAAATAAATTGGTTTTGTTTTGTCTTGTTTTAGAAAACCCGAACACACACACACACACACACACACACACACACACACACACACTGCCCTGTATGTAGTGGTGGCTTCTTCCTTTAACTTGAGGCCTTTGTGTTCACTGGATCTTGATCTGTTTTACCTGCTCCTGAAAAAATCCTTCACACTGAAGTGCAAATTGCTAACACCTTGCATGGCATATTTTTTAGGGAAGGAGCAACCCTTAACAATATCAAAATCTGAATTGAAGAAAGAGTTGCTAATAAAGAAATAGCAGGCTCCCTGCAAGTGCAGGAGAGAAGTATCTGGAGACTGCAACCCTTATAGACCTGCCTGAAACCATGCCACCTGACTGGTGACCTCATCTATGTGTAACCTGGCCCTGATGGGAGCAAAAAACATTCGTCTGGTTAGGGATTGAAGTCCCGCTTGGGAACGAAAAGAAAAGGGTAGTGCCTTTGATGGAAGCTTGGAAATGTATGCCATAGGTATATTAAAGCATCAACTGGTGTTCCCAACAGTTTCCTAAACAGAAACAAAACCTTAAGAAACAGTTCTTTACGCTAAAAGCAGGGTAATTGGAGGGAATAGGGGTTGATGGCAGACAACCTATGATAGCACACTTCTAATGGTGCATCTTTAAATATCTGTCAATAGATTCTCCATTGAGTCATGTTCCTCAGTAGGCAAGAGCAGGCAAGACAGGCTCTTCCAGACAGTAAATTTCATTTCTGTGTTGTCCTGCCTAATGGTGGCTTAGCTACAAGCACACAAACTTCTGTGAGAAGCTCGATGTGAAGAACTAATAATTACTGAAAGAGGAAGCAACCTTGGCGGCATAACACAATAATTTGACAGCTATGGCCCTTACCCAAAAGGATGGAACATACAAATGAAGTCCACCACATAGCCTCGTGGCAGATGCTTTCATGGAATTAGGGAGCTAGACCCCATCCTATCATCAGAACATAATGCTAGTGCCCACATCACTTTGGATATGAGCCTTCTACCCTTCTTTCTTTTCTTTCTCTTTTAAAGTTACTTCAGGAGCCTCATTCCATTAAAATACACTCAATCTGAGCAGCCTCTGACAAAGATAAATAGGCTCCTCATGCAGACTAATAATTTAACAATGTGAGCAAGTTAATACACTTGCCCCTTCAAACTTGCATTCTTGGATCATTTGTCCACATCATTTGGAGGAGAGGTTGAGAGCTGCCTGGGGGAAAGATGGAGAAGGACCCCCAGACCCTCCTTGTTCTGCACAGGCGGCTCTGGCCCCAGACTTTACACACTCTCAGATGAGCAAAGCCCTTGACCATTCCCTAGGCTGACCCTCCTTAATAAGAAGTTAAATGAACCTCTTATTATATTTCTGAAGTGTACCTGGGGTTTCTAAGAGACTTTTGAAGTATTTGTCCTAACACCTAAGTTCCACCACATGAGATAAAGTCTTTGCCACTTCCTAGCTCTGTGTCTTTGGACAGTTATTTAACCTCTCTGTGCCTCAGTTTCCTCATTGGTAAAATGGGAATAATGATGCTACCTACATCACAAGGTTGCTATTAGATTTAAGGAAGGTAATACAGTTAATGCATCTAGAATGGTGCCTGAAACATGCTAAACTGCATATGGGTATTTGCTATTGTTAGGGCATTTGTCATTATTAGGAAGAGGACTTTGGGCAACTACATTTTTCTTGATCTCCTATTTCCAGAAATGTTCAGTCACCCCAATAATGGGTGTTGCCCCATACACACCAGCATCTTAGATATCTCCTTAGCTGGCGCATCCCTTAGTTGGGCTCTAAGCCTATAATAGCCAGCCATGCAGTGTGTATTGTGAGAAATCAGCGAAATTAAGCTAGTCAGAAGGTGCACTGTCTTCTCAGAGCATGGAGTGCTAAAATGGATATGCAAAGTCAGTAATTCTTTCATGGATACAGGAAGAATTGGGAGAAAATTATTGATGGTGGCAGGGTGGAGCAGAGATAGAAGGTCAGGGGACTCTTAAGATTTTAAAACACTTTGGGACACATAGTAATTTTCAGAAAGCCAAATTAGAAAGTATAAATAAAATGGAATCACCAGCCTCTGTCCACTGTACTCACTGGCCCAACTTGGCTCTGGATGCCTCTTAGCTATTTTTAAAAAAGACAAAGGATGAACGAAACACTTTCACCACGAGACTATCCAAATCCCAGTTCCGAATGTGGCAGCAGCATTGAAATGAGGATATTTAATTTGTATGTTGGATTGTGTTATAGAATTTCTAGAGTGTTTGTCAAGAAAATTAACTGCATTATTCTTCAGTCATTTTATCAGTCTTGGATGTTATTAAATCATTGTACTTTCCAGGTAAATTAAACTCAGTGGCTTATGATTCTGTGTAGAAAAATGAACAAAAGGCAATTAACCATGCTTTATTTCACAACAGCAGTGTAAGTTTTAAAGAGAATATTTGTGAAGTGACTCTGAGTTCTTACTGCATGAATGCAGATCATGAGTATTAAAGTAAGTGAATAGCCCATGATGGAGGCAGTCAAGTTAAGGGTTTTAAGAAAAGTGTTTAAGGAGTTATTTCTATTCTCTTCCTTGTAGGAGCTAATTTATCCTTTGTACTACCTTGACAGGAATGCAAACGCGCTGCTCCGGGAACGCTGACTGCATTATGGTTAAGTCATTTGTGACTGTTAAATGGCTTGCATTGTAGCAGGACTGACAGGTGTCAGAATTGCATTTGCCCACACATTTCCACCACACACATTCCGCTCCGTGGACTCTTATATATTTATCATTACAGTCTTCCTCTCCAATGAGGTGGTTCAGCCAGTTTGCCTTCAAATTCCAATTGGTATGAGTTTATGGAAATGTAACAAGCAGAACACATACATCGGGGTGGTGGGCAGTAGGAAAATAACAAGAATAATGTACTGATTTTCGTGCCTGATGTCTAGTTTACCTTTAGAAAGTGTTAAGAGCATGCATGCACTCAGATTGTTGCACTAGCATCTGGTCAACCTCTGGAATGGCTAAACCCTAGCCAAAAAGTAGGAGACACTGTACAAAGCCGATACTTGGCTAATTTTAGAAACTGGCCATCAGCAAATTTCACCAGTAAGTATTATGTTATCTCTTTTTAATTTATTAAGAAAAACAAATCTTTGATACCAAAATCCTTTAAACATAAAGCATCATTTTTTTAAGTAAGATTAATTGTTTCAGTAAGACTCTCCCTTGCCAGAAAATTGGGAAGACCATAACAGAGCACAGGAGAATGTTTATCTTACTCAATTACAACTGTTACTAAGCATTCACTGTGTACCAGGCACAATAACAGTACTTGAGAGTCAAAAGTGCATTAAGGCATGACTACAACCCTTGAAGGCATTATTGTTCCAAAAGAAAAAAACAAGAAACGAATCAATTGCAACCTCACGTGTAAGAAAAGCTACATCAACAATAAGAAAGTCCTCTAGGCCTGAGGATGGTAACCACCTACCTGGGAGAGTTAAAGAAATTTTAACAAAGGGATTTAAATTAGAGAAGGCCTTAAAGTTTTAGAATTCATTATAAAGAAGTAAGGGAAGAAGCACTAATCTCAGTAAATGGACCCTTTATAAAATTCAGGATTAATAATAATTCTGTCTCCCATGGGGATAAATAACCAATACAATTAAGTTCTGGTTAATTGGGCCATGTTCTTTGATTCTTTGGAGTTAAAGTGACTGAGAAACAATCATATGAGATGTGTGCAGAAAAAGTCCAGCCATTATTAATATAAAGAGAACACTTCGTGTGACATTTATATAACCTGGCAGCCAAGGAGAGTGGACTGGAATGCACATGCATGAACAATGATGACTTCACTGTACTAGTCAGTGGGGGAAGTAGACACCGTTGAGTGAGCATGTGCACTGTGTGGCTGTCATATTAAAAATGACTTAGCAAGTAGAGCAACAAATTTGCATCAAATTTTGCATTAAGCTTGAACATTCTTCTGTAGAATCTATTAGGATGATTCAGAAGGCCACAGCTATGGGCAACTGGTGATTGGCAGCTTCATCTTGACAACATGCTTACTCATGCATCCCATCTCCTGCAGAGTTTTTTTGGTGAAATACCAAATCACCCAGGTGATTCAGCCCCCCTATAACCTGGATTTGGTGCCCTGTGACTTCTGGCTTTTCCCCAAACTAAGATCACCTTTGAAAGGGAACAGATTTCAGACTGTTGATGAGATTCAGGAAAATACAACAGGGCAGCTGATGGCAGTTGGGAGAACTGTGAGGTGCCAAGTGCCAACTTTGAAGGGGACTGAGGCATCATTATCCTATGTACAGTGTTTCTTGTGTCTCATATCTTCTTCAGTAAAGGTCTCTATTTTTGATAGTACATGCTTGGATGCTTTCTGGACAGAGCTCATCATAACATGCTATGTAAGGAGAAAGTCCTTGTGTGTGTGTGTGTGTGTGTGTGTGTGTGTGTGCGCGCGCGCGTGCGTGCACATGCTTCTGCACACTGTATAGCTATGCTGGTTCCATGTTATCAAATGCAGTTGATTGACCATTCATTTGACAAGTTTGTTTCAAAAGACTGACCTGTGGAAGCTGAGATTCAAATTTACACTAACTGACTGCAATGGATTTATGTTCCAATATTTTATCTATAAATTTCTCACAATTTTAAATTGAGCTTTTAATTGGAGAGGGGGCTTAGAATGATAGCTGGAAGTCATGTTACACAGTGTATTAAATCCACATTATAATTCTGATTATATCATAAGCATCTGTCGGGGTAATATCTCCTTATTATTTTAATACAAGGCCTTTATATTCCTAAGTTTTGGCAGAGTTGGAAAAGCTAGTATTATTTTTTTTAATTGAGGACTTGGTTCAACATCATATGCTGAGGGCAGGATTGTGCTCAAATTTAAGGCAGACTGACAGAAAGCCTTTTATCTCTGGCATTGCATTGGCTTCCCAACTATATATTATTAACATGAAGACATAAACAAAGAAGATAATTAGTAGTTCCTGAATACCTACCATGTCCTGGACACCTTGGCATGGGTTATCCATTTAATTATCAATTATTACCTCCATTTAATAAACTAGGATGTTGAAATTCAAAAAAGGTCCATTTTTGTAAGTTTACTCATCAAATATGTGATAGAACCAGGATTACAATCCATGTTTTCTGACTCCAGGTTCACTGTTCTTTCCACTACACAATAGGAGACTACCTTCCCCACTGCCCCCCCACTCAAATATCCAAGTTTAGCTTTCTTCCTCTGACAGTCTTATAAGTTCTACCTTACTATCTTAGAGAGGATTCTCCCAGGTGCAGACCTTGAATCAAGGATTTGAATGCATGTAGTTTCTTTGGGAGGTAATTCTAGGCAGGATCCTCAGGGAAGTAGGGAAGTAAAGCAAAGAAGGAGAAGAAGACAATACAGGGCACACGGATGTGCAGGTCATCACAGGGGCTCAATCCATGGGGATTTCTGGGAAAACTCAAAGAGCACACGTCAGAGTCTGGGTGGGCTGGCTGGGGTATCTGTCCACTAACTCCCATTAGTTATTAGTTGAAGGCTGCTCCGGGGAGCCACAGAAAGCCCTCAAGCAAAGAGTTGAAGGTCTGGCATTTTTACATCCTGGGGAATAGTAAGTTCTAAAGTGATGAAGTGTGGGGTGAGGAGGTACACAGTATTTGCCAAAATTATTGTCCTCATTTTATAAATATGGCAACTAACAGCCAGAGGAACTAATTCTCATGCCTAGTTACTAAGGAATTTGAACACACTAACAGTGGACTCTTCTACATATTGTCCCATATCCTGAAGGATTGTGTTTTTAATGGTGGGCAAGGATGAGTAGATTAACTTTTCTAGGGTGTTGCTCTATTAGCACATTTTACTCCTGCCAGCAAGAAGTTATTTTCACCCCCTCAAACTTCTTTCCTTCCAGTTATTAATTCTCATCAGCTCTCCCCAGTTTACAAAATAGTCAACCTGGTCTTCAAAGTACATTCTCTCTGCCTTCTCAAGGTACCACCTTCTCTTCCATCCCCAACCCCCCATTTTCATTTAATCACCTCTGTACTGACCCTGTCTCCAAATAAGGTCACATTTAGAAACACCAGGTATTGGATCAGTACATGAATTTGAGATGGCATAATTCAACTCATAACAGTACATATACAAAGAAGTAGATTGGCCCTAGCTGGTGTGACTCAGTTGGAGCCACAACCCAGGGACCAAAAGGTCACAGGTTTGATTCCTGGTCAAGGCACATGCCTGGGTTGCAGTTTTGATCCTTGGTCATAGAACATATGAGAAGTTAGCTGATCGATGTTTCTCTCTCAGGTTGATATCTCTCTCTCTCTCTCTCTCCCCCTCCCTCCCTCCCTTTCTCTCTAAAAAAAGCAATGAAAAAGAAATGTCCTTGGTTGAGGATAAAAAAAAAAGTAAACTAGGCCCACAGAACTGATTATTTATGTTAGGTTTAGGAATAATCTTCATTTTCTGGCAATAAAAATGACTGTCATATTTAAAAGAATTTGACATTTTGAAAATTCTGAAAGATTAACCTTATGAGTGAAATGTGAAACATGTAACTAAGTCACTGATTTTAGAGCTGGAATTTAAAGTTGAAAACTATGAGTTTTTGGCTAAGTTTGCAAGCAATATTATAATATTTTAAAGAACTTTAGATTCTCTGTATTTTAAAGTATAACTTCATATATTTATATGCAATGTCAACATATCTGGGAAAGTTTTGCTTACTAAACATTTGTTTAAAATATGTAAAAATAGAATCTATTATTTTACATTTATAAATGAAGTTTAAAATTTTATTAAAGACTTTAGTCAGGTTTGTAAATGAGACATAATATTTAGGAGAATGTAAAAATATTAATCAAAGTTCCTTTAGAAGTGATTGGTAAATGTTACTAGATATGAGTATAATATTATTTTTAGTTTGACTTTAAGGGAAAAGTAGGCTCTTCAAATTTTCACTTTAATAAATTGAATATTAATTTACACTTTTTTTGGTAGCCACTTCTACCCCAGCCTAAAGGAGACAGACCTTCCCTCCCAGCCCCCACGAGTGGGGGTCTTGTCCACAGGGGCTCACTCTGGCCTCCCATTGCCCCCAAAGTCCTGTTTTCCCCCTGTATTTTTAGGCAGGCCCTACTAGGGTCAGTTCTACAAAGTTAAAAGGCTTCCGAGAGAGTTGCTGGGGTCCCAGGGCTAGTCTAAGTTACTGAAGTTGCCTTTTCTTCCTGGGAGAGCTTGGACTCTATAGACAAATATTAATGTAAAACTGAAGGGCCTGAGGGAGCCAGGCCACTCATGGCCTGGCACCCACCTTGTTCCTGCTGCCAAACCTGGCAGAGCCTGCCCCACAGGCCAGGAAGAGAAGGCTGAGCACCATGGGGTGGGGGCTAAGAAGCTCAACGGCTCTCAGCCCCTTAATTTACTTTTTTGTTTTAATATATTTTATTGATTATGCTATTACAGTTGTCC
>PVKU01013390.1:0-29193 GCA_004027475.1 Anoura caudifer | reverse complement strand
AAAAAAAAAAAAAAAAAAAAAAAAAAAAAAAAAAAAAAAAAAAAAAAAAAAAAAAAAAAAAAAAAAAAAAAAAAAAAAAAAAAAAAAAAAAAAAAAAAGGCCCAAATGAAAGACTAGATCAAAGTTCCAGAAAAAATACAACTTAGCAATGAAGAGATAGCCAACCTATCAGATGCACAGTTCAAAACACTGGTAATCAGGATGCTTACATAATTGGTTGAGGATGGTTGCAAAATAGAGGAAAAAGTGAAAGCTATGAAAAGTGAAATGATGGGAAGGAAACCAGGACTCAAATCAATGGTTTGAAACCAGAACTCAAATCAATGGTCTGGACCAGAAGGAAGACATAAACATTCAACCAGAATAGAGTGAAGAAACAAAAATAAAAAAAAATGAGAAGAGGCTTAGGAACCTCCAGGACACTGTTAAACATTCCAACATCTGAATCACAGGGGTGCCACAAGCAAAAGAGGAAGAGCAAGAAAATGAAAATTTATTTGAAAAAATAATGGAAGAGAACTTCTTCAATCTGGCAAAGGAAATAGACTTCCAGGAAGTCCAGGAGGCTCAGAGAGACCCAAAGAAGTTGGACCCAAGGAGGAACATATCAAGGCACATCATAATTACATTACCCAAGATTAAAGATAAGAGAATCTTAAAAGCAGCAAGAGAAAAGGATACAGTTACCTACAAAGGAGTTCCCATAAGACTATCAGCTGATTTCTCAAAAGAAACTTTACAGGCAAGAAGGGGCTGGAAAGAAGTATTCAAAGTCATGAAAGGCAGGGCCTACATCCAAAATGACTCTCTCCAGCAAAGCTATCATTTAGAATGGAAGGGCAGATAAAGTGCTTCCCAGATAAGGTAAAGCTAAAGGAGTTCACCATCACCAAGCCATTATTATATGAAATGTTAAAGTGACTTTTACCTAAGAAAAAGAAGATCACAACTATGAAGAGTAAAATCACAACAAACTCACAACTATCAACAACTGAACCTAAAAACAAAAACAAAACAAACTAAGCAAACAACTAGAAAGGAACAGAATCACAGAACTGGAGATCACATAGAGGGTTATCAGCGGGGAGGGAAAGGGGAAAGAATGGGGGAAAAGGTACAGGGAATAAGAGGCATTAATGGCAGGTACAAAATAGATGGGGGGAGGATAAGAATAGTATAGGAAATGGAGAAGGCAAAGAACTTATATGTACGACCCATGGACATGAACTAAGGAGAGGGAATGTGGATGGGAGGGAGTGTGCAGGATGGAGGGGAATAAAGGGGGTAAAATGGAACAACTATAATAGCATACATAAAATATATTAAAAAATGATGTTTTTTTTTAACTCTGCAACTTTTAATATTCCAAAGCCATCCTGGTAAGTCTATAGAACTAAATCTCTTTTTTTCTAAGTTCTTTAACACACACAAATAATTTTATACAAACAGAATCACTTTTCTTTGGTTCAGCCTTCTTTTTCCATTTCAGGGATATATTTTAAAGGCTTATATTTTAAAGTTTATATCCAAATATGAGGACAATTGAGTTGGTAATAATTCTGTCATCAGCCACATCTTGGGCGGTCCACTTAGCAACACCAGCAAACTTCTCTTGGCTTGTCCCCAGTATGGTCTGGTTAGGGTCAGTGGCTCTCAGCAACCCCAGGAAAACATGCCAGATGTCATTCCCGAAAGTCAGTACATTCTCATACAGAAAAAGGAGACTCAACTGCATAGTCTTCATAGGTGTCCTATCAGTCAGCAATTATTTTTCCTTACTGTCACTAAAACAGAAAAAGGTCAACACTGGCATGTGCACACCCTCACACGCAGTTTATCTTCTGTGCTATTCTAAGCGTATACAGGGCCTGGCAGAATTTATGCCTACTTGAGTGTGGTTGGTAGGGTAGCAATACGGGTGCAATTATTTAGTTTTAATTTGAATATTTCACCTAAAATGTCATATGGTGTGCTTGAGTGTGATATTGTTATGTTACAGAAATACATGCTTATGATTTTGTAATAAAAGAGTTTTTAACAAAAAGGGGCTTTATTGTGTATACACACATATATATACAGGGTGAGACAAAGCTAGGTTTACAGTTGTTCATATGGAAAAATACAATAATTAATAAATCATAATACAAGAATAAACTATGTTTCCTGTACTCACAACTGTAAGTCTACTTTTGCACCACCTGTATATACGCATATGCAGATTAGTCAATTTTCCTACCTTATTCTTTAATCTGGTAAAATATTTGATATAAGATAAAATGGGAATTTTTGGCTCTCTGTGGTTTTTCCATCTCTAAGTTTCTTCTCTTCCCTGTAACTGGGCACAGACCAGGCCCACCTGTGTCACAACACCTGCACAGAATCAATGCTCAAGGTAGGGGGAGGGAGGGAGGAGGAATGTGCCCACCTTCCAATGTCCCATCAAGTATCGCCTCCTTTCTCACCTCTTCCTCCTGAGCACCTGCGGCTCTGAGTTTTCACCTCTTTTTAGGCAAAGTGCATAATAACAGGGGCCAAGCAGTCAGAGAGAACTGAGCTGAAATCCTGATTCTGCAACTTTCTAGCCATGGGCACTTGGGGCAAATCACACAGCATCCTTGGGTCTCAGTTTCCTCATCTGGGAAATGGGAGCAATACCTACCTCATAGGGTTACTAGAAAGCTAAAGGAGAAAAACATATGTAAAGCATATGACTCAGTGGTAGTGCCCAGCATGGAGGCAAAAAACAGGAACACATTCTTTTCCCGTATTATGCTTCTTTCTGAATTTGTCTCCATTATTAGATTGTGAACACTTTGAGGGATCAAGCATTTATTGAACTGGTGGGGAAAGGAATGTGAGAGGAATGGAATACCACGCTACTTCCAGCTATTGGGATGCTCCTGAGGAATTGTGACCATCCCTTTCTTCTGCCCCTATCTGGCCCCTACTTAACTGACCCAACTAAGGCTATACTACTCTGCCAGCCAGATCATAGATTTTCATTAACAATGACAGCAAGGTGTGAAAGGTTAATTATGACACACTTTTATTGTGATACATTATGTTTCAGCTCACATTTTATATGCAATCACCCATATGAATGACACCCCTGTTTTCTGAAGGTATCCAGATTATTTTTTGGATCCATATTAAGTGTCCCTGTGCTCTACAGGGAAGAACACAAGTGGGTTGACATCCTCTCCCCTTTTACTTCTGTTTATATACTAATAGAATTTAAAGTCTATTTTCTAGGCTTTCTTCCTAAGGGACTTGGGACACTTGGGGATATGCATCTGGGCTCGGCATCTGTTATTATGAATCCCATTAGGTTTGACTAGGGCAAGCTCATCACTCATGTGATTCTTTCACACTCCTAGAGTAACAGGCACTGAGGCCTTCTCGACCACGTGGCTGCAGATTTGGCGGGATTCCCTCCCCTGGATCCGCCTCCTGGAGCCCCCAGGCTGCCCTGGTCCAGGCCCTGAGCAGGTGTCCATGCTGACGCTGCACTGATGCAGTGGCTGGCCACTGTGGACTTAGGCACTTTGGGGATAAACAGTAAGTGCTTCATCCACTCTCAGTTTTCCTTTGGAATTTAGTAATGAACTCATTAAATCACCAACTTGTTGTGACAGGAAGACATTCAGATGCTGATGCTATTGCCATGGAAACCACCCCTCAGCTTGGAGCTCTGTCTGTCTCCGCTGAGGAGAACTCTGGCTCTGTAATTACTGTCATCCCCAAATAACACAGAGCCATCACAGCTCGATGCAAGTCCAGAGCAGGGGGCATACAGAGTCTATTCTGCTTGCAGATGAATCCTTGTTGCTTTTAGTATTTTTAGCACACATTTCTGTTCTGTACCAGTTGTCTTTTGAATTCCTGCATGCTGGCTGTTTTCCAGCACCTTTCCTAGAGGAGCAGACAAAGGATTTTTGAGGATAACTGTCAGGGATACTGCTTAAAGAGAACCTACTGCTTCCCCAAATCTCTGTAGTTCCACATATAGATAAATGAGTTCTCCTGCCTTTTAGGAGAGACCCCTAAGAAAGGACTCCAAATTCCACTGTAGTTCATATCCTATAAAACCTGAAGGTTTATAGATTATTAATGCCCAAATACAAATTCAAAGCGACCTTTGCTTATTTTGTTAGCATTATGTAGACTGTCACTGAGGCCCACTGCTGAAGGCAGAGCATGGCACCAGAAGGAATAACGCAGCTTGTCCACAGCAGCAACCAAGTCTTTGTTGTGTATGTTGTGGCACTTGGTATGAAGTGAATCTTCAACCAGAACCTCTAGTTCCTTGGCACCTGACACTGTACCAGGCATTTTGCATTCTGTTTCATGATTTAAATTAATCGACATGAAAATCCCACGAGGCAAGTATTTTTATCCCAATTTTACAGCTAAGGAATGTGCAGCTCAAAGCAATTAGGTAAATTAAATGAATGCTGTGCTTTTCTGCACTGTACAGGTATTACCGGGTCATGCCTTCCATGTCTATAGGCTTAAAGGTCGCTTCTGCTGCCTTAAATTCATAGAGGCTTGGATCAAGAGAAGTCTTTCCTGTCCTGGCTGGTGTAGCTCAGTGTATGGAGCGTGGGCTGCAAACCAAAGGGTTGCCAGTTCGATTCTCAGTCAGGGCACATGCCTGGGTTGCGGGCCAGGTCTCCAGTAGGGGGCACGTGAGAGGCAACCACACATTGATGTTTCCCTCTCTTTCTCTTTCCCTTCCCCTCTCTAAAATAAATAAACAAAATCTTAAAAAAAAAAAAAAAAAGAGAGAGAGAGAAGTCTTTCCTTAATCTCTTTTCCAACGAACCAGCAGCTTCTAGGACGTCCTAAGTTACTGCTGGGTCTCAGCTCGTGTATCTCCAGTGATGGGGACATGTGGTTTATACTTGGATGGCCCCGCTTACAAGCTCCTCTTAGCGTGTTTGCCCCATGGATAAAGAGCAATCACTGCTGGGACTCCTACTGAGCCCTAAGCTGAGGAAATGTGGCCCTGGCCAAAAAGTTGTCCACTAGAACATCCAGACATGACTGGGAGAAGAGGGGAATGAGAATGAGGCCCAACGAGAAGCAGCTAGGGCTGGGGCAGGATCTGTTTGAATTCAGCAAGAGGGTCTCAGCAGATCATGGAAAGAAACCTGTTCTCTGGGGCCAGGGGGAAGCTGCTGTTTGAATGAGACTGAAATGGGGGCTGACATTTTGTTATCACTTTTTATTTATATGTGCACACATCACACACACACTCTCCACAAAAATGTGTAACTGTTTGCTACGACCATAAACACTAACATTTAAAGAAGGGCAGTGAGTAGTGAGCCCTGGGCCACCTTCTGAAAATGTTAGTGGGGTCACGGGAAGAGCACAGCACTGACCTTCCTTCCAACTTTATGAAGCTCTGTGTGTAGCGGTGTTAAGGAAATATCTTTCTGCTTATGGGAGTGAGGCTTACTCCTATAAATGCTCATTTGCCTCTGCCTTAGATTATAAACTCTTTGGTGGCAAGGTTTGTGATATATATGCAGATGTCTGTTATCTGTATAACTTAGGGCAAGTTTCTCTGTCTCTTTTTTAATTAATCCTTACCCAAGGATATGTTTACTGATTTTAGAGAGAGAGGAAGGGGGAAGCGGAGAGAGAGAGAGAAGCACTGACTGATTGCCTCCCATACACGCACCAACTGGGGATTGAACCTACAACCTAGGTCTGTGCCTTGACTGGGAATCAAACCCACAACCTTTTGGTGTACAGGACAAGGCTTCAATGAACTCAGATACCTGGCCAGGGCCAAGTCTCTTTAATTCAGAGGCCTCACTTTCCTCACCTGTGAAACAAGGCGTACTGTTAACTCCATTTGTACCTTTACAGGAGTATTTTGAGGTGCAAATGCAAAGTGCAGAAACCCCAGGAAAAGTATCAAATCCACAAAAATGTGCCTAGCTCAGGATTCTATGATAGCAAATACTTAAATATAAACAATTTAATTTAAAGCTCAGCATCAATGTTATATCAAGTCTCTTTACCAGTACCATGAAAAGGATTTTCCAAGCCTTCAGCAATGATTAATTTAAAGCAATATTCAATATAAAAAAAGTTTACTAGTACAGAGCTGTGAGTTTTTTTGGTGTTCACTGTCTTATGATCTAACCTGTTACAAAGATTAAAGCAAAATTTCCCAGCTACCACAGAGGATTAGTCCAGCCTCTAATACTGCATCATTAAAAACGAGCAGATCACAAACTCAGAGTCCAATGTTTTCAGTCTTTGTAGACTTGGTTTCTAAGTCATTAAAAAACACACTTGTGACTATACCTACTTCGAAACAGTATTTGGGGATAGTCTACAATAAAAGAAACAGAAATGATAAAAAGTAACTTAAAAATACCCTTTTCTTCCAGTTCACAGCCATTTCTTAATAATATCTGTGAAACAGAATTAATATAGAGTTACAAATGAGATCTTCTGCAGTTCTGACACTGAAAATATTTTATTCACCGTAACTAAACACAGAGCAGAGCTGCCAATATCTGGTGATAAATGACTTCCGGGAAGGGGCTGTGAAATGGTCACAATTACAGGGTTCAGAGTGAACATTAATATAATTATGAAGTAGATGAAAAATCAATATGCAGCCCGTGCCCAGATCACATATTATTTCCATTTGTATGTAACAACTAGTTTTATGTAGGCAGAATATGTTAAGGAAACCACACAAAAGGGAAATGAGTCACTTACTAAAAACCAGAAAAGCTTAGGTAACTGGCTAGACAGAGACTCAGCCACATCTTTTTCTGCCTTTGTTCCACTTCTATATCCTGAACACACCACCTTGTCTCTTGTCTGAATCACCATGGAGAAATGTTTTTGGCAAATACGTAGTGGACACATCCAGCCTCATTCTTACTCCTTCCTTCTCTAAGTGAGACACATACACACAACCATATCCAGGAGGCACTGGAATGCATGTGGGTTTTTCTCCAGCAGTCTTATCTCCATTATTATGTGTGACCCAGCCAAACATTGTGACATTTTGCTCTTCCTAAGAAAGCAGTAATCAGTATGCAGTTCCACCTCCTCTTGGATGAAAGTCCATTATCCTTCCTCTTCCTCTCTCCCTACTCCATATTCTCACTAGGATAAAAGCCCTGGCACAGAAACTTTGTCTCGCTCACTCCTTGCTACAGTGCTTGGCACATTGCTGGTACTCAATAAACATTTGAGTGAGTTGAATGAATATTTTCAGCCTCTCCTCCACTAGCTGTGTGCTTTTCCCTCAGCCTATAAGCATATTCAGGTCTTCCCCAATAAATAAAAGACCCAAATGCCCATCCATTCTTTTCTCCCCACCAGCAAAATGCCCCCAAATTAAACTCTCCATAATGCCAGTGTCCTGCTAGCTACTGCTTTCTGACATCACACCTTACAGCTAAGCTTCTTAAGAGAGTAGTTTATATGCATTGTCTTTACTTCTGTACTGCTTATGCTTTAACCTTTATAATCTATCCAACCACCCACCCACCCACCCACCCCCGTCCCTCCTATCCATCTGTTCTTCTGTCCACCTACCCTTTCCTCCCTCCTTTCCTTCCATTTATTCACCTGTTCTTCCATCCTCTTCCTCCCTCCCTCCCTCCTTTCTTTGCTTCTGTAAGTATATATCCATGCCTTCTATGTACTGGGCACTGGGAATATGGTATTAAAAAAGACACAGTTTTTGTAAAGACACAGTGCTCTTGATCTGGTGAGAGACACATTTGTAACCTTAAATTTCTTAAACTAGGGTTCAGTCCCCTTGGCTACTCGGCAGTGCACTGTAGTAAGTGAAGCTATGGAGCAAACACTGAGCATATTCTTGGAGAATCAGCTTCACTCTAGGTAAGTAACTGGAAACCTTTAACACTCAATGACATTAGAACCAACATTTAGAATGGCAGAATGAAGGATAGCATTAATTGTTAAAATAAACACAAGACTTTAAAAGAAACATGCCAGGACACGGTCCCAGTGAATGCTGAGTTTACTTCTCTGTTGCTTGGGGGAATTCTCTTAGAAAAGTCTGCAAAGTACTAATAAGTACATAACTACCACACAAGGTGATACATTCGCCTAGAGGTAAGAACTATAGTGCTGAGGGATCTCCAAGGATAAAGGGTACAATTCTGGGGAGGGATGGACAGGATTACATTTACAGAGGAGGTGACACCTGAGGTAGCTTTTGAAAGATGAGTGGCTCACCAGGTGGGGGGGGGACAGTCACTGTGAGCAGGGAAAGTGGTATAAAGAGTTATGAACAGATCTGATATATGAAAACAAAGAGGAATCTAGCAGCAGCTGAAAGAAGAGGTAGGTTTTCACAGCAAAGAACCCAGGTATCATGCTAGAAAGTTCCGGTGCTGGAGATCATTCTCTATCCTTGACACTTTCTCTTGGAACCACTGTATTCTGGTTCTCCTACTTTGACAATTTCTTCTTAGTTCCTTTGCTTATTTTTCCTCTTCAACACCCCTCTGCCACCCCTTGAATTTCTGTGTTCCCCAGAGCGCCTTCTTGGCCATGTTTCTCTTGTTATTCTCCTCTCATGGATTGTTTCCTTCACTCCTACTGCTCCAGCTTCCTTTAGACAGCTGGTTTCCAACCTCCGGGCTCCAGACACCCGTCCTCACTGCGTGGATCTCTCAACCTGGACTGATCTACAGCCTTTCAAAATGAGTCAGTGCTCAGCTGTCCCCATCATCTTCCATGCTTCTTCCTCCTTTCTGCAGTGCCATCTCTGCCAGTCTTTACAGTCTAGGTTAATGGAACCATGACTCACCTGTCACCCAAATAAAAATCTAAGAGTAACTGGGTTACTGTGCTGGTTGCACCTAGAACCATTCAGGTGCTGACCCTGCCAGCACCCATCATAAACCTCTAGTAAATATATCTTTTCCTCTAAATCTCCACCAGGGATTCTCAACGGAGCCAGGAGCTCTTCCACTGCCTTCACCCCCGAGAACCACTGCCTGTAATGAGAGGTTTCACTGGTGATGGGCAAATGCTGTGCAACGGGACTGTGTGGGGCAGAGAAGGCTTAGACTCATTGGCAGGACCACGGCTCTCTTGGCTGACTGTGCTGCTAGTAACTGGTCGCCCTGGTTTCCCTGTGAAACCTCTTGCACAATTCTGCAGCTGTCTTAATACATAAGTCTTATTAAAGATGACAAATTATTAAAATTTATAAGACAAAACCATTTCAGAATGAGAAGGCAATATAAGTGAATATTATCCAGTTTTGGATGGGTTACCTGAATTTTTAAAGCATTCAGGTAACACCTAAAGGAAAAGGCAGATTTGACTTCTGTAGAAAAAATAATGCAATTTAAAAATATGAACTGGGAAAATATTTGCAACATATATGAGGTTAATGGTTCTAATACATAAAGAACTCTTATACACCAATAACCGAATGGTGAAGCCATCATAAAATGGAGAGAGGCAAGGATATGAACGATTCGTGACTCACGGACAGATGACAAGTAGATCATGGGAGAAAGGGCTCAGTTCCACTTAAGAAATGCATATGAAAACAATGGATACCAAAGTCTTTTCTCTGTCACATTGACAAATTAAACCCAGGGTTGACTGAGTAACTTGGTACATGGGGCACGCTCGTACTTGGCTGATGGGAGTGTAAAATGGCACAGCTTTAGAAAGCTAACCTAGAAATATGTGAAGAAACCTTGAAAAAATGTTTGACCCCACAATTCCATTTCTAGGAATTCCTAGGGAAACAATCACGGATATGAATAAACAGTCCCTCTAAGGGCAGCTGCAGCATTGCTTACGACACTGAAAACTGGAGACATTCTAGATGCCCAACAACAAAGGCTGGCAATTAAACAATAAAAATAAATACATTTTAGTTTATTTTTAGTATAAAATACCATACAGGTATAAAAAATTGTTCTGGAAGAGAATACTTAGTGGCACGGGACAACATCTGCAGAGTGTTGGCTCCATGTTGTTAAGTGAAACAGAAATTATAAAATAAAAGTACTTAAAAATCTCATTTTTAGAAAACTATATATACATATCTATATGCAAAGGTTATTTAACAATTTTAACAATGGTTTGAAAGTGTGCTTACAGGTTTTTTTTTTTCAATATCCTTGTGTACATTTTCCAAAATTTCCACTTAATAGAGTTGCCTTTTGTTATCAGAAAAAATATTTTAAGCCAGAAACACAAAATCCCCCTCTGTTTTGGCTGCCTGTTGCTTGCTGGATGAAGCCCAAATCCCTTTGCCCGGTATGTGAGGCCTGTCACAGTCTGGCGCCTCCGTCCTGCCTGCTTGTCCTGACTGGAGCCCCCAGTGCACGGTTTCCCTTGTCAGGCGCGTGTCCACAACAAGCGTGTTGTTCCAAACCTCTGCCTGCACAGACCTGCCCCTCTGCCCTCCCCACCAGACTCACAGGCCTGGTTAGTTCCTCATACTTCTTCAATTCCAAAGGCGAGGGCCTCAGGGCCTTTGCATCAACTGTTTCTGCCTGGACTGGTCTTCGTAGGGCCAGCTCCGTTTCATCTTTCAAACCTTAAATGTCACCTCTCCATCTGGCCTTCTCTGACCACTCTACCCAAACTAAGTCACCTTCTTTAATTCTCTCTCCTAGAACCCTGTTTATTTCTTCTTAGCACTTACTACAATAGAGAACTACTTCTAGTCATTTGTTGACTTGGTTTGTGTTATGTTTGCCCTGTTTCAGCATAAGCTCCATGGGCCCAGGGCTGTGATCTGTCTAACCCAGGGCCTTACACATGGCAGATGCACAGGGTTATTTATGGAAAGGACAGACAATTCAAAGACCAACTGTTCTGGAAAGCCGCCTTCTGTGTACTCATAGGATTCTGTACTCTATCCTCTAAGAACTTTTCTGTACCTACCTATCCACACACACATACACATATATATAAATTCTAAAATAGTTGTATTTTTTAAAAAAGGATTTCAGTTATTTATTTTTATAGAGAGGGGAAGGGAGGGAGAAAGAGAGGGAGAGAAACATTACTGCAGAAGAGAAATATCAATCGGTTGCCTCTTGTACGCATCCTGACTGGGAACTGAACCTACAACCCAGGCATGTACCGTGACTAGGAATTGAACTGATGACCTTTTACTTTGCAGGCTGCTGCCCAACCGAGCCACACTGGTCAGGGCTAACACAGTTGTTTTACAGTTGTTCCTTGCAACAGACTGTAGGTGGTCTGAGATGGAGACTGGGTACAGCGGCAAGGCTTGGTGCATTGTGGGTGCTCAACAAGCGTGTGCTCTGGAAGGATGCATGATGGGGCCCCCAAGGGGCTCCCAGTGGGTGGAGGAAACAGCTCTGGGAATGAGCGGTTGCTACAGCTCATGCAGGTGATGAAATGCTACCAATGAGTTAACTTCAGCTCACATAAGTCCATTATGAATTGGGTAGACATGGGGCTTGTGGCTATAAAAAGTTTTAACTACATTTTAAAATGAACTTTAGCAATCAGCAACTAATTCCTGGGGTTTATACAAAAAAATGAACAATAGCAAATCTAATGCTGAGACCACAGAATTAAAAGAAGGGAAAATAGGAAAATCATGTTTTTGGGTCTGTCAAGTGAATTGCTCTAAATTCCTTAATCAAAGGAATTTATAGGTTCTTGTGGAAACTTTAATGTTTCTCTCTTTTACAGAGTGCTTCCAGAGACTTCAAATATTTTAGAGACAAATAATGCAGGGATATCACTCCAATTAGGGCAGCTGAAGAAGGAAATGGTCCAATGTAACGATGATGAATGCAGAGATGGTTAGTGACTTCTGGGACAAAACGTTAAACCCGAGGTTTCAGCAGCACAGTTACTCAGAGAAATCACATGAGCCTTAACCTACCTCAGTAACAAGCTGCCAAACTGGATGGAGCCTGAAATGCTCTGTTGCAACGCGTCAGGGGCCAGCAGAATTTTTCTGTAAGGGGCCGGCACTAACTCTTCCGGCTTTGTAGACCATAGCGTCTGCGCTGCAACCACTCACCCGGCCACAGCCGTGGGAGGTAAGCAGCTGGGCATGTGCGGTCCCATCCAATCTCTCTTGTGGATAATGGATTAGAATTTTATGTAATGTTCAGGCATCACAAAATATTACCCCCTTCTTTTGATCCTATCCCCCCACCCCCAGCCATTAAAGTGCAAAACCATCTCAGTGGTAGGCTGGATTGGGCCTCTGGGCTCATTTTCGACAGTTTAGCTGTATGGATGGCAGTGAGACAGTGAAAAGAAACTCCCTGAGGCAGGGCCCTGATCTTAAGAGTGAGTTCTAACCCCTGAGTGCCTAGGCTCGGTACAAACAGTTCACTGCTGAGCACGACCAGACCCAGAAAATAACATTGGGCATTAGGTGGTTAACAGTTAGCTTAAGATGGAGCAACAAGGAAAAAAAAAGACACTGCTCCGGGAAGTGAAGGGTGTTCTTCAAAGTTTGAGTCAAAGTGTTTTATTTCACACTTTTATGGAAGCACATTATATCAGCACTTTTTCACTGCGGGATGAGCAGAAAATAAGTAATGTGCTGCTATCATCACAGGCTCACACCTGTGGTTCGAAACAGCAAACAAATGACTCTCCATTCAAGGGCTCATTGTTCGATGTCAACGGCTGACAGTAAAGGCCCAGAGATGTCCGTCCCTTTCAAGAGAAAAAAGGCTTCCTCCCTAGTTCTTGCTGCTTTGGCTAGAGAACAAATTCCCAGGGAGATGAAAGGAAACAGAGGTCATTTACAAGGTCCCTCTCTGCTGCCCCTCTCATTTTCTATTTTAAAATGTGCTTCCGTTCTAAATGTCACCCCTTCTGTGTTGAATAGCACCGGTGCCTCACATCTGAGAGGCACAACCCGTGGTACAGGGCGCGGTGGGGTGAGGACTCTGGAGCCGGATCCCCGGGCTGCCTGTCCACTGTTAATTAGCTGTGATAGTGAGCAGGGTACCAAGTTCTCCGTGCCTCAGTTTCTTCAGCTATAAAAGGAGGATAACAGAACCCACCTTCTAGAGTTGTCGTCAGGTTTACTTGAGTCAGTGTACGTACAGTGCCCAGTATGGAGTAAAGACTAATAACTGTTAACTCTTCATGTGTTTACTAAGTACCTTGTGCATGTGCAAACACACACACACACGATTTTAATTTATTCCTCAAGCTGGTCAGGTATTTCTGCCTTTTTATATGGAACAATAAACTAAGTGGCCCAAGGCCACTCAACTATGAGCCTTCTTTTTATTATGAACCAAATTCATCCTTCAGGGGCTTCTAAATAATTGAGTGTGACCCTGAGTTTCCTGCTCTTTGCCTGTTGGGGAAGTTCCTTAAAGAAAAGGTTGTATAAAAAATGTTTGTTGTTGTTGTTTTTAAATCACTTATTTGTGCACTGGCTGGTGCTGCTCAGTGGACTGAGCACTGGCTTGTGAACAGAAAGGTCGCTGGTTCGATTCCCAGTCAGGGCACATGCCTGGGTTGCGGGCCAGGTCCAGATGAAGGAATGCAAGAGGCAACTTACCCATGTTTCCCCCTCTTTCTCCCTCCCTTCCTCTGTCTTAAAAAAATTACAATTTATAATGCATATGCAATAAGAACCTTGTTTGTCAGAAGTTAATTTTTCCTATATGCTTTATTACTATTACTTTTTATGACATTTCACTATTTCCATCCTTAGTACTCTTTTTACTGTCTTAAGCTTTTCTCTTTTTAGTGATCACCTATCATCGGTTTCTTGAGGTGTAAATAAATCATGTCTATTCCCAGCAGTCAGCTCCTGTATTTACCAATGCTGTGCTGTTTTATGTGGTGACAGAATTAAACTATTCTGGGAAAAACCCAATCCCTTCTTTTTCTATAAATATGCTAATTGATTCATAGGGCCATGGCAGGTAATTACATTTTCTTTCATTTTTTTCTTGATTATCAAGCAATATATGCTCATTGAAATTAACTCAGAAAGCATAGAACAGTTGAGAGAGGTAAAAACTAAAGCACCTAAAAGTAATCATTTTTGTATATTTTCTTCTACTTTGTTTTTATGCAGGTTTTAGTTTCAAAGTTGTGATCACAACTTAGATATAACATCACATACTTACAAAGATTTATAAGCATGTCCTTTGACAACAAAAAGTTTGTAAAGATGTTTTCATGGCTGCAAAAAAATTTCATCACATGGCTACACAAGTTTATTTAGATATACTTCTAATGTTTAGGTTGTTTCCAGTTTTCCTCTATTTATATATAACTGCTATGTGCATCTTTACATATAAAATTTAGTTATGTTTCTGATCACTTTCCAAGGACGTATTTGGGGATTGTTAGGACAAAGGATATGAACATTAACAAGTCATGGCTGTACCTCTTCCCCTCTGACTCTAACTGTGCAACATGTATGTGACATAAATGTCACAGGGTGAAGTACTTGACCTCTCTGACTCCACCCTGCTCACGCCAGCTTTGTTCCCAAGGCCTTCGGGTAAAGAGCTTCTTGCGGGCAGAGATGCTAATCATTACAGAACTTCTGTTTGCAGCCTGAGTTTCACAAAGACAGCCCCTTACAAGACAGTAAGATAAGGGAAGTATGCATTGTTTATCAAAGGTTTAAACTCACAGTAACTAGGGTCAACAGACTAAGCACCATCTTCCTTCAAACCCTGCGGGTCCCCAGATGTCTGTGGCTGTCAGTCACCTCTTGCTCCCCCTATTTTCCCTTCTTCTGACATAAAAGAAGCCTAAACTCTGTACTTTCTTAAGATGGAATTGAGGATTCTTGATCAGACACACAGATTTTTGGCAGGTAATATAACTACTACTAACATTGTATTATATTTCCATTCATCCTTTTTTAGTACAGGAACATTTGAAAGACTTTTGATTCATGCTTTCAAGGGGTTTTCCAGATTTGTAACAATTACCTCTTTCACCAGCAATATATCATTGCAGAATCTTAAAGCAGTCTTACTAGTGTAGAATATTATCATTAAAATCAGCTACATTGACTTGAAGAAAAAATAGTACCTTAGTGCTTTGCTAACACATTTTGATTATTAATGAAGTGGAAAGTTTTTTATTTTTTCATACCACTAACCATTTGTATCTTGGGTTTCTTTAGTGACTTGTCCATTTTCTTTGCTATAATAGTGTTTGTAAACATATAAATCATGCATTAGTGGAGGATGAGGTTACTCTAAGACTCATGTGTGGGGACCTCAGCCCGTGCATTTGAATACTAGTGAGAACCATTTCAGACTGAGTAATAAGGTCTGCTTCACGCAGGAGGAGCCTGCAAGGCAGCTGTCCCTCTCCCTCTGTCCCTCTACTGCAACGTGACATTCAACCATCAACTGCTACACATTGGTTTAAGATGAGCTACCAAGTTGCACTTGGCTTATTTAAACCTTTCTTTATTTCTGTGATGCTGATTTTGGTTTACTGATTCTTGCTGGGCTAAAGGCTAGCAAGAGATGGTGAGCTGTATCAAGAATTGATTAAAGTCTGCTTTGCTTAACTTTTCTCTAAGAATCCGGAAGTCAGTTTGCTGCGTCCACCTGCCCATGGACCATTAGATCATTTGTAGAAGCACTTCCCACAACACAACATCAGCCTCCAACGACCCGTGTGGAGTCCTTGCTGCTATGGGGGCCGGAGTTCTTGCACGGAGGCTGTGAGCAGAGCCCCGGGGCGAGAGTAGAGCATCCTCACCCCCCTCCATTTTTTCCCGTCATGATTTGGTCAAAATGGGCAGAGAAGGGGGCTGTTGACTAGCAGGTAGATTTTTCTTACCTTGCTCTGAAGTTTCTAATTACAGCTTCCTTCACAGTCACTTAGGAAAATCTCAGTCAGCATGCGGTTCCTTTCCTTTCTAAGCCCACACCCTATACTTAGCAGTCATTGTTCAGTGGCTACACCGTCAGTGCTGTGGTGTGGTGTACAACCCAGGGTGCATTCCACACCCTCCCTTCCTCTAACCAGAGCCTGCAGACTCACCTGCTTTCCTTTATTCCCTCCTTTGATATTGATTGAGTGCTTCCTGTGCTGGGTGCAAATGGATGACTCAAACATATACATGACGCATTCCCCGTTCTCAGTGAACTTACAGTTCAATAGGGGAGACAGACCAAGCATACAGATAACTACAGAACGAGAGGGAAAGTAACTGCGACCACAGAGACACAAAGAGCCACAGAGGCTTCCACGTAGTTCCACTTTCAGCCCTGACTCTGAGGAGTTTCCCGAGGTTCTCAGCCATGCCATGTTCTGGGGGCAGAGTACAGAAGTCAGTCCCAATGAGGCATGCCAGTGTTCTGTTGTCGCTGTTACACAGCGTGACGTGAGATCTTTCCAGAGACAACATACTCCTCAGCGTCACAATTACATGAGACAGTCCATCACGCTTGATGATGGCTTTTCTTGTTTCATAACGTGTGGAATGAGAAATGATTTCATTCTCTAGAAAATACTCTCATGTGCTAAACCAGTGCCATAAAGAAAAGATGTTTCTTTATAGCAACTGAAGGTGCCCTGGCAGCATGCACTTCCCAGTGCAGTCCCGCCTCGGACCCCTGGGCCCCGCCGTGCCGGCCTGGGAAACATGAGCACAGGGAGCAGCAGCTCAGAATCTGGAATCTGGAATCCAACCCTTGGCCCTCGATTGCCTGCTTTGCCACCTCGGTCCCCAGGAGCACCCATTCTTCATCTGGCCGGTGACGATTTGGGGCTGTGGACACCTATCTACTCAGGCCGGAACTGCGCTGGAAGGTGGCCAGCGGTAAACACTCTCAAGTAATGACTTTGTTACCAGTAGTGTCTGAACAGGGAGTCAGTCCAGAGCTGAAGGTCAAGTCCACGCATGTGTTTCAGAGCCTGTTTCTAATCAAGGTAAAGAACATTCAGTGATAAGAAATGCATATATAGCTTCCTAAATATTCACTCAACACACAATTACTGAGCATCCAGACTGGTGGACAGACGCCGTCCTCCCCTCAGGGAACTCCTCACAAGGAGTGGCTTTTGGGATGTTAACCGGGGAAAACTGCTGAGGAGGTGATGGTTTTTGGCTGAGGATAAAGGTAAGGGAAACAAAGGTGGCAAGCAACCCAAAACCTCTGGTCCAGAGGTGGCCTTACATGCAGGCCAGTCTCAGTGCAGAGCCAGCGCTCTCCCTGCGGTCGAGCTGCTCCCAACATGAACATGTTAGTAGCTTGGGCACCAGGCCCTTCCAGACGACCTGGCCTCCATGGGGTCTCATGTCACTGGGCTCAGTCATCAAGTCCAAGCGGCCCCATGGGGAGGAGGAAGTGCATGCGCACCAGAAGTGGGAGACCACAGAAGCACACCTGCAAGGTGTGTTTACCGAAAGTGCCTGTGAAACGAAGCTGTGCCCGGTTGGTTCAGTAGTGCTAACAAGGCCACTGACGCAGGCTGGGTCTCCCTGTCTGTGAACTCAGCTCCACTGATGAGAGACACACCCCAGACCAAATCATCCAACTCAGAGACGCATTCGCTAGTTTCAGAGGAGACAGCTGAGAAGTGTGGGTGGCTCCGTAAAACCTGTTTGCAAGACTAGGACAGCAATGCAAAAGGCATGTCACAATGACAGCCAGTAGCAGCTTCCTATAAAAATATCAAGCCACCTTCTAACTCACCTGGGTGATCAGAGCTCTTTTACATTACTAAGAACTTTTCTCCAAAAATGTCTCAAGATTCCCCCTGACCAAGTAATTCTCAGAACGTTCTTTATATATCTGAGATAATTTTTTTAAGGCAGGCTGGTAGATAACTAGCTAGTATTATTTCTGAAAGTTATTAAGAGTTTAAAAGACTAAGACATGTTAAGAACATCTGTAATCTTGATGCTGTTCAAAAATTATAACTGGAGACAGATATTCTTATAATCAACACTTAGGCAAGTTTGTGTTTAGATTATGGTTAAGAATATAGTTAGCTTTCAGGGAAAGTGATATCTAATTCTACTTTTCTCTGTGGAGAAATTCTTTCCATCTGTGTCTCTTCTTTTTACAAATAGTCTTCCTCATGGCTCCTGGAATTATCTTTCCAGAACAGATATCTGATTAGTTTACCTCTTTGGCATAGTGTGTAGGTCAGGTGGCCCTGTGATTTATCATCTGCCTGGGACACTCTTGCAAGTTAAAGGAGGCATCTCCATCAATTATACGGGCATAAACCAGAACCAGCCCTGGAAAGCTAGAACCCCTGGTCGTCCCACAGAGAAGGTGCCTGACAGTCTCTCCTGACCCTCCCTGCCCAGATCGACCTCTGGGAAGTATCTGCCCCTCCTGTGCTTCGGGTTCTGCATCTCCGCCTTTCCCTGCTTCTTTTTAAAAAGATTTTATTTATTTAGAGAGAGGAGAAGGGAAGGAAAGAGAAAGAGAGAGAGAAACACTGATGTGTGAGAGAAACATCGACTGGTAGCCTTTCGCACGTCCCCAGCTGGGGCCTGGCCTGCAACCCAGACAAGTGCCCTGACCGGGAATTTAACCAGCGATCCTTTGGTTTTCAGGACGATGCCCAACCCACTGAGCTACATCAGTCAGGGAGCTTCCCTCCTCTGCTGGACGAGTGAGTACACCCTCGCTTCCAGACTAACTCCAAACACAATGTCATGTACTCCCACGGCAGAGTTAGGGGTGGCCACTGTTTCCATGCACCTTTAATACAGCACTTACTGGAATACCAGCATCTGTTTTCTGTGTATATTGTCTTCTGTAGACTGTGAGCTTCTCAAGGTCAGGGGGTTTAAATCCTCCCTGTGGGTACCGCCAATGTGTAGAGGGTGTTTTGCATGTCTTAAGTGCTCAGTAAATATTAGTTGATAATGAATAACTAAATTCCATGACTAGAGAATCTGGTATCTTTTCAATAAATACACTGAGATCTGTGTTGTAAATGTTTATGACTATGTTTTACTACGGAGCCACCAACTGTCCTGGTATCAAAGAGACTGAGTTTATTTCCACCTGAGTGAGCACACAGAAACATCATACTCTGAGCAACTTGTTTTCTCAGTGGTGAAGACAGTAACACGCATATTCCACTTCCATTGTTCATTGCGGCAGGACTGCTCTAGGCCAAATGCTGAGCCAGACCAGCAGTGACGAATGTCTGAAGTGTACTGGATTGTGTTGGGCCCCAAAACTCACAGACCCTGGACTTGAACTTGCCTCAGACCTGTGGGACAAATCCTGTATTAGTATCTGCTACTTAGAAGACTCTGTGTGAAATCCTTGGGTGGATCTTCCCTATCCAACCTGTTTCTCTGATAGTGGTGAACACCCAAAGGAAGTGAAAGGAAGTTCCCCAGACCAAGACTGAAAATGTTACCTCCCACTGGGTGAGCAATGGGTACACGCCCTGTAGCGTGAATTCCCTGTGTCAGTAATGTTTTCCCTGTCCCAAACCATTAATCTTGGAGTGACGAGCAAGGACTGGTATGTCTTCCTACGTCAGAGTTTCCAGTTACTTTATAGAATGACGAAGTAAACGCAAATGTGTTATCCCACTTCGATGGCTTTTCAACTACTGGGATCTTCAGCACGTATAATTTGAATATAGTTGCCAGAAAATAAGATCTGTGGATAATGGAGAGGCAAAAGTTCAGAAGATGAGTATAGTATATGAAGGTATCATAGAGTGGCACTAGATGGTGACAGCATTTCCACAGCCCCTGAGAACTAGAAGAATCCACAGCACTGAGAATTTTGGTTTTAGAAATAGTATCAAATTTCCCAAGTGGATGTTTAAGGCTGTTAAATAAATCAAGGGAGCAATGGAGTATATTCTTCTGGAGGCCTCTAAAAACAGCAGTAGGAAGCAGTCAGGGACGAATTTTGTTTAAATCTGACCATTGCCTTAACTGGCTAGAATGTCTTAAGCTCCCCTGACCCTGCAGTCTCAGGAACCTACACAAATCGCCAGTGAAAGATGAGCCAAACCCAGAACCAGAGGGGCCTCCAGAAGTTATCTGATCTGCTCCCCGCCAACAAATAAGACTTCTATTTTTAGGCATCATGAGGATGAAAAGCGTACTACGTGGAGCCTTCCATCATTTCATCAGTCTCTGACCGTCAAACTCTTGTCCTTCTATTTACTCAGACTGCCTTGGTTGTAAGATAGAGAATGAGATACGCTTCCTCATATCAATCCTCATATAGAGTCAATTAAGGTTATCATACTTAAAAAAAAAAAAATCCTCACCCAAGGCTATTTTTAGAATTGATTTTAGAGAGAGAGAGAGAGAGAGAGAGAGAGAGAGAGAGAGAGAGAGAGAGAGAATGAATGAATGAATCGGTTGCCTCCCGTATGTGCCCCGACCAGGGATTGGACCTGTGACCTTTTTTTGGTGTACAGGATGATGGTCTAACAAACTGAGCCCCCTGGCCAGGGCAGGCATTACACTTTTGAAGGCTCTTCTAACATTCTTCATGCTTTCAAAGCTACTTTCAAAGCTACCGTTGCAAAGGTCAAGGAAATCCAAAAGACTGGAAGCCCTAGTTTGACATGGTTACTCTGTGCACAGATGGGTGCCATGACGCCAAGTTTTGAGGGCCGAGGCATTAAACTGAACATGGAGGAGTTAGGGACGGAATACAGATGGAATTTTAACACAATGCACACTTGTATCCTAAAGGTGTCACTAACCTTCCATGGGTATAAGCCACAGGACTGCTGCTGGGGAGGAAGGAAGGGAAAGAAGTAAAGGATGAGGGCTAATCCCAGGCTACAGAAGGGCTGGCTCCAGTTGGGAAGGGGTCTGGGAGGAAAAGGGGGCCCAAAGGGGAACCAGAAGTCACAACGACACCTGGGCTTAGAGGGTGGAGGGAAAAGTAAATAAGAACATGCAGAAGAGATTTTCTCCTCACTGTATGTATCTGAAAACATCACTTGAAAGAGGCCTTAACAGGATCTTTCTCCCAGTCATGCTAGGGTAGGTGAGCCGGCAGGAGACAGCCTGCAATGCAGCTAGGAGGGAGAAGCGCTGAGAGAAGAGTGGGCTGTGAAGGCAGGTAAGTGGGTAAAGAAAATATTGTTTATTGGTAAGTGGCCAATGAACTGGCCACAGATTTCTAAAATATATACTCGCAACCCTCTAAAAGGCCCTCTCCTAGCTGTCACTTTTTAAATTATTTATTTGTTGATTGATTGATTTTCTTTTTTTTAGGGAGAGAGAAAGGGGGGAGGAGAGGGAGAGGCCATTGCCTTAACTGGCTAGAATCTAAGCTCTCCCTGACCCTGCAGTTTCACGAACCCACACAAATCGCCAGTGAAAGATGAGCCTAACTCAGAACCAGAGGGGCCTCCAGAAGTTATCTGGTCTGCTCCCTGTCAACAAATAAGACTTCTATTTTTAGGTTTCATGAGGATGAAAAACATACGTGGAACCTTCCATCATTTAATCAGTCTCTGACAGTCAAACACTTGTTCGAACGGGAGGGGGAGACAGACATTGGTTTGCTATCCCACTTAACTGATACATTCACTGGTTGATACTTGTTCGTGCCCTGACTAGGGATTGAACCTTCAACCTTGGCTTATTGGGACAATGCTCCAACCAACTGAGCTACCTGACCAGGGCTCAGCTGTCACTTTTTAAGTGTCTATTTCTGTTGCTGCCATTCTTCTGGTCCTCTGGATGACTTCCTGTGTCAAGCCTGTCTTTCTTTCCTGGACTCTCAATTCCGTCAAGTTTGTCAAATAGCCTATAAAAACTGTAAATTGTGGTAGGGGCTTGGATGGTTCTCTAGAAGGTGGTAGAGGACATGGAACAGAATTTAAAATGAGAAATTCAATGAAATTAGAAATGTTGAAACTTCTACAGGTCAGGAAAGGAACAGACAACTAACCTTTTCTTAGGTCACATGGTAGCATACCCACCACCACCTTCTAGCACATTTTAAAATCAAAACTGCTTGCCCTGGTCAGGAGGTTCAGTTGGTTGGAGCATTGCCCTTGCGGGTTAGAGTTCCAGTCAGGGCTCCTACCTAGGTTGCGGGTTTCATCCCCCACAGGGGGGCATACGGGAGGCAACCAGTTGATGTTTCTCTCTTATATCGATGTTTCTCTCTCTCTCCTCCCACTTCCCCTCTCTCTTAAATCAATAAAAATATACCCTTGGTGAAGATTAAAAAAATTAAAAATTCTTAGTATTATTTTGAACAAATAAGACTTTTAGCACCCTCCTCATCACCATTCAATTAACTTTGGGAAATCAAGAAAGCATTTCTATTCCACATGCAGAAATCCAATTCTGCTGAGGCAATCAGACACACTGCCCTTTTATTCAAGAAAGCAGCCCACACAGAGGGCTGACAAAAAGTAAAAGCAATGGTCCCTTGACCCACTGTTCCCTTCTTTTATGCTTGTTTTAAATTGCTCCTATTTTTAGTTCTTTTGATGGTTAACTCCAATCACTAAACAATGTGCTTACACTGCTTATCAATTTTAGCTATTATGCACTGGCTTCCTTTTATGACAGATCTGCATTTATAAGTTGTAACCTCCTCTCCTCATCTATAACTTAATATAGTTCTATCACTTTTGACTACCTTGATTACATTACATAATATAGTATTTCTTCCATCAACAAGAAACCACGTCTGCATTGCCCAGTGTATAAGGTGAGGGTATCAGTGTCTTCACTTGTCTCTTAGTGCTTCTGCTTCCCTCCCACCGCCCACCTCCTGTCAGCTGTACCCTCACACCCTCCAGGTTGAGAATACTTCTTTCATAACATCTTCAATAATGTACTCTTGGTTTTACCTCCAAAAGGTGCTTCTATCCCAAGTATCTTGATCTCAGTCAACACTGCTCCATCTACCAGGTGCTCCAGCCAGAAAAGAATCCTCTGCCTCCCTCTCACTCCACGGAGTCCTGTCATCACTTCCTCCCAAATAGAGTGTCACCTTCTCCACTGCTGAAACGCTAGTGCAAGTCGTCACCTTTGCTTTCCAGAAGCAACCACTCTCTTGTCCTCTATAATAATCCATCCGCTACAAGAGGGCCAGAGTGAATTTTCTGCAATATCATCATTCTGAAATATCAATCAGATCCCATCACTCCCCTTGCTGACAGAAGGTCTCTCATTACAACCCCCGAGCCACTGTCCACGAGGCCTTGAGTGATCTGGCATGGGCTGCCACTGCCTTCCATTCTCCTGCACTGTCCCCCTCATTCACTGTGCTCCAGCTGGACTGGCCCTTATCTCTCACTGCCACAGTTAATCCGTGTTTTAGGGCCTTTGCTCCGCTGCCTGGGGACATCCCAGATCTTTTCCTTCTCATCTTTTGAACTGAAGTGTCACTCCCTCTGAGAGGTCTTCCATATGAGCAAAGCAACCTCCTGTCCCTGGCTGTGCTGCCGTGTCACCCTGGTTTTTCCTCTTCACAGCACTCGAGAGCCACCTCACTTAGGTGTGTGTTGACTGTGTGCCCCCTTCCAGAATGTGAGCACAGAGAGCAACTGTGTTCACCTCCCGTGTCCCCGTCACCAAGGACAGTGCCTGGAACACAGGAGGCATTAAAAAATATTCTCAGCTCAGTGTTCTGCAACATGACTAAGGCTTCTATGCTTTGATTCAGATGAATTCCAAAAGCTGGAAATAAAGCAGTGTTTTTATTATTGCAACCATGTAATTATTATTCATGACTTAAATATGTTCTCTCTTGAATGTCCCCCCACCTCCTGGAATTTACAATTACCTTTTCTCTATTATGGTCTAGCTTTAAGAAAAATATTTGTTTTATCCTCATCCAAGGACAATTTTTTCACTGGTTTTTAGAGACAGAGGGAGGGAGGAAAATAGGGAGGGAGGGAGAGAGGAGGAGATGGAGACAGAGAAAGAGAGAGAGAGAGAAACATCTATTGGTTGCTTTCTTGTATGTACCCCATCTAGAGGTCAAACCCACAGCCTGGGTATGTGGGTATGTGCCTTGACTGGGAATTGAACTTGAGCCCGCAAACTTTTGGTCCACGGGCTGAGGCTCCAACCAACTGAGCCATACTGGCCAGGGCTCATGGTCTAGTTTTTTTAGGACAGAATCAAATTCCTTGGGTTTCCCAGGTACCACTGACTTCAGTCCTCTATCGTCTTGCCCTGATCTGGACCGACTGCTTGTCAAGTCTGTACCACAACTGCCACCCGAACTTCATCACCCTCCTGATTTACATCTACCACTTTTTGGCTTTTACGTCGTCCTCTTCTACCTTTGTTCACTGGAATATATTCCCAGAAAATGTCCAATGAAAGGGAGTATGAAAAGTCTCTGCTTGTCTGACAACGTTTTTTCCCCTTGCTTGTTTGTGATTTTTTTCTTTTTAACTTCACACTTGATTGATACTTTGGCTGGGTGAAGAACTATAGATTGACAATACTTTAAAGACAATTTTCCATTGTCATTTGGCATGTAGTACAAGGGAAGAGCGTTTACATACACAAACACTTTTAGATAAACTCTCAGTCCCGACTGAGACTCGCCTTTAACGAGACTAACAGTGAACGAAGGAAACACGATCATATCGGTACTGGCAAAGACAACTCCTGTTGATGCATACGAGAAGAAATTTTGGAATGCTATCTTATTCAAATTAACTGAGTAAGGCTGGATTATAGTATGTTGAATAAAGAAATTCAATGTTATTTCTTCCATATATAGACAGTGTTTTCACAAATTCTTTTCTTAATCAGGCTAAATACTTCTCTGTAATCCTTTTCAGAATAATTTCCTTAGCAGACCTCTTTTTTACAACACTCCATAGCTCACCTTCATGGTTCTCAGCCCAACCATAATTGCTTTTCATTATCTGCTTGTGAACTCAGATGGCAAGGAACGGTGGCTTGCTCACTGCTGTATCTCTGGCATCTCACTGACACACAAGTCCTGGCACTTTTGAGCTGGGGCTCACTATGTAGGCTAAGCAAATGAAAGCAAAGGCAGAGAAGGTGAGGCACAGCTGAAGCCCTCTGAAAGTGAAGTATATTCCTGCTGAGTTTTTGGGGGCCCACTCCTGTCAGAGAGACAGTGACTTTCAGAGATCAGAGCTTTGGAGTCAGAGAACTTGGGTTTGAATCTGATTCTGCCCTGTTGCTTCTGAGCTATGTGATTGGGAGTCAATCATTTATATGTTCCGAACCCCCCATTTCACCTGTAAAATGGACATAAATTGTCTACCTTGCAGCAGAGTGACTTTGAAGGTTAAAGGAGATAATTTATGTAAATAAATTGGCAAATAGCAGCATCTTGAAAGTAGTTATTAATAAGAGCACTAAAAAGTAGATATATAATTAAACCCAAAGCACTAATTTTGATGAAAAAATCCACAATTTATATACTCTTTTGCATAATGAAACTATTCTACAGTAAAACTGAAATAACTAACACGTTTCTACACCTGAGGCTCCCTGAGGTGCAGGTACGTCCTTCATTCCTCCAGCAGCTCCACCACCACCCGTGACTGGCTCTGCTTACCCAGTTCGATGCATTAAAAACCTTTGGGTGGGTGCCTCGAGCTAGAGTCTTACATTTGATTTGTGTCCTTTTACTTAGTGATGAAAGTGGTGAATGACTAAAATAGAAATAAGGTTTTAGTGCTTTATATTTATAATAAATTTTGGTTGGTTAAATAACATCAAATATACATGTGATGGGGTAAAAAAAAAAGGAGAGGGACTTTTTGGGTGACCTGCAGACGTCAGATTATCTTAGTCCTATGAGGTGCAGTGAGTTCTCTGTGCGCTCAGGGGCCCCCTTGTCCCACCCTGTGCCAAGGCCTGCACTCACCACCCCCTCTGGGCGGGGCTGCTCCTCATTTTGTTTTGCATCTGTTATCTTGTAAGGAAGGATGGCCTGTTCCTTTTCTTTGGCATTTACCTGGATGTCTGCCCTTCGGAGAAATGACAGCTAGATTGAGGGTCAGGAACAAACTCATCATATAGACTCCAGAATTTCCAGGGTGATTCACTGCTCAGCTGCCTCCAGTGGCAATCAATCCACAGTGTTCAGCATGCCCACAGCAATAGGAAAGAAAATAGGGCTTTTCGAAAGGCAGGCTCCCTTTTTTCAGAGGTGCGGCTTCACATCAAGGGAGAGTTTTTGTTTTGGCTTGTGGCCCATCAAAGCCCTCACCTGAGAGACGTGACAACAGCAGAGGAGCAGGCAGACAGGAACCTCAAAGCCACAGAAAGCCTTACATTTGGTTCCTTTTTACCTACTAAAGGGAATCCGCTAATAGAATCTGGGAACAGAATCACAACAAATTTAGCTCATGGCTAGGGAGTTCAGGGGTGAGTCAGGGAGAAGAGGAAGCAAGTCAAAATAGCTATTGTCCCAAATGTGCAGAACTGACAAGCTTGTTATCTGCCCTATTTGCTATTTGAGTTCCAAGTTTGATAACTAATAACAAGTTTTTAAACAACAGGTTTTATATTGGAAGGAACATAGGTCTCCTGACCTTCTAATGTTCTCACCCCTCCATCCAGGATGGAAGCAATGAAGGATGACACACTTAGGAACTGGCATTGGAGTCACCTGCCAAGGCTTTCTGAGAACAACTGTGACTTTCTAACTCTCATCTTTTATAAAAGGAAGGTGAAAAAGTTTCCTAAACAGTGCAGAACTCTAAAGAAAATTCTCTAATACCTATCAAAACACCTCACACACAGTCTGGATATCAAAATGACCTAAATTGGACTAAAGGATAATGTGGTACTCCATATGCCTGTGAACTGTGCTTCTGTGAGTTGATACTCATATTTTCTACATCTGATAAGCATCAGCATTGATTTATTACTGACTCTTTTTAAAAAAAGATGAGTGATTTAGAATAATGTGTAGTATCTAACACTTAATCAAGGTTTGCCAGGAGCCCAGGTGTTTATTTTTATACCTTTCCTTTTCCTGAAGGTACACTTTCAGGTTTGAGGCCTGCCCTCCTGAACAGATGGCTATCATGTCACTAATGACAATGCTAAGTTTATTTGCCAGGGATTCACAGTCTAGTCACAAACTAGTGAATATGATTTAGCTCCCACTAGTGACAGTTGGAAATAGAGCCTAAATAAGAATCCAAACAGATGGAATTTTTAAGATTCAGAAACAAGTTTCAAAGACACCCTAGAGTTAGCTAAAATGCTTAGGTTTATAAAACATAAGAAATGGTTGGCAGAAATTGTATATAAGAAAGTAGCAGGCTATGGCTTATATAAAACAAGGAATTGGGTAACAATGTTTCCCTTCATTAGTGGCTCTAAGTTCTGTTTTCCCCTCGAAAGAGAGGTCCAATAAACTGCCATCAAACAATCAAGGGTCCTGTCGGTCGTGAGTCTCAAGGGAGGTAGGGTGTCAGGGTCCCCATGTATGTAAGGTTTGAAAACTGTACTTTGGTCTTCTCAGCACCGCCCACTCCCTCCCAATCACAGAATTAGTGCTTTCACCAGGGAGTAGAAGAGCAGCTTCAGAACCTTGCTCATTGGGAATCAGCATTAGCTTGCCCGTTTAGAACACACCCACAACTGGGTGTTCAGGTTCTCACCTGCAAAACAGATACCTGGAGCTCATTTTCTTGAATTTGTACAGAGGAAAAATTAAACCTTTGAGTTCAAGTCACAGAATTTAGGATAGAAATAAATAAGCTAAGTTTTAAAGACCAGAATATACTTCCATCTTGTCTTCCTCCTTCTCCTGTTTTTTTTTTTTTTTTTTTTTTTTTTTTTTTTTTTTTTTTTTTTTTTTTTTTTTTTTTTTTTTTTTTTTTTTTTGTATTTTGGCTTTCATTTCAAAGGCCACTGAGTGACATGGACTTTTACAGGTCTTCATCTCCTTTTATGCTGAGTATTCGACCATGTTGTCCTCTTCCCCTCTCTAAGAGATTACTTTCCCCAAGACTCCTCCCTTTTTGACCTCCTGTCTGTTAAACACAGGAGCTGCCTAGGGTTCCTTCCAATCTGGTCCCTCTTTTTACTCTTCATGTTCTTCTTGGCGACGTCCTTCTGCTTTGGCATGAATTCAAAGCTCATTAACTTGCCTTTGAGTTCCCCAACTATCCAGTCATACCAACACACCTTTCGAGTATTTCTTGCCACTCCCTTCACACGGCCTCTGATGTCGCCACACAGGACTATTTCTCACAGTTTTCAGAACGGGGCCCATGCATTTCCAAATGCATCCCTTATGACTGTGTTCACACTGCCTGTGTCACCTGGTCACCCTCTGTAGACTCCAGAACCCAGTTCCCAAGCTTACTGAGAGCTTTCCTGAAGTGTCACCGACATACGATAAACTCTATGCATTCAAAAGATACAATCTGAGAAGTTTAGAGATGTGTCTAAACATGTGAAAGCATCACCACACTCAAAATATCCATCACACCCAAGTTTCCTGTGCTCCTCTGCAACCCCTTCTTCTTGCCCCTCCCCACCCACTCTCCCTTCCCAGATGACTGCTGATCTGCCTCCTGTCCCTACAGATTAATTTGCATTTTTTATGGTAAGTACATTTTCAGGTGGGCTTCTTTCACCAAACATTCACTTTGAAATAAATTTTGAAATTCACCCACGTGGCAGTGTGTAGCAACAGTCATGCTTTTTATTGCTGAGTAGGAGTCCACTGTATGAATATGCAGAATATGAATATACAGTAGAATATGCAGTCCACTGTATAAGAATACTGCAGTATGCATATCTGTTCACCTGTCAGTGGACATCTGAGTTATTCCCAGTAGTTGGCTGTTACACACAAAGCTGCTATGAACATTTGTGGCTAAGTTTTCACGTGGCTGTATGGTCTCATTTCTCTTGGCTAAACACCTGGGAGTGGTGTGGCTGGAATATATGGTAGATGGATGTTTGACTTTTTAAAAAACTGCCAAACTGTTTCCCAAAGTGATACTATAAAGGGACAATACAAATGATCCAATTACAATGATCCAAAATGGACAATTAAAAGACTTAAATATAAGACGTGACACCATTAAAGTCCTAGAGGAGAACATAGGCACGAAAATATCAGACATTTCACGCAGCAACATTTTTACTGATATGTCCCCTAAAGCAAGGGACATAAAGGAAAGAATAAACAAATGGGATCTCATCAAAATAAAAAGCTTCTGTATGGCTAAAGAAAACAGTATTAAAATAAA
>PVKU01013389.1:0-29222 GCA_004027475.1 Anoura caudifer | reverse complement strand
GTACCTTGTCCCCCTCTCTCCTCTTCCCTCTCCCCTATTGCTAACCCTCCATGTGATCTCCATTTCTGTGTTTCTGCTCCTGTTGTAGTGGTTTGCTTAGTTGGCTTTTGTTTTAGGTGTGGTTGTTAATACCTGTGAGTTTGCTGTCTTTTTCCTGTTCTTATTTTTTATCTTCTTTTTCTTAGATAAGTCCCTTTAACATTTCATATAATAAGGGCTTGGTGATGATGAACCCCTTTAACTTGACCTTATCTGAGAAGCACTTTATCTTCCCTTCCATTCTAAATGACAGCTTTGCTGGATAGAGCAATCTTGGATGTAGGTCCTTGACTTTCATGACTTAAAATACTTCTTTCCAGCCCCTTCTTGCCTGGAAGGTCTCTTTTGAGAAATCAGCTGACAGTCTGATGGGAACTCCTTTGTAGGTGACTGTCCCCTTATCCCTTGCTGCTTCTAGAATTCTCTCCTTCATTTTAATCTTGGGTAATGTAATTACGATGTGCCTTGGTGTGTTCCTCCTTGGGTCCAACTTCTTTGGGACTCTCTGAGCTTCCTGGACTTCCTGGAAGACTATTTCCTTTGCCAGATTGGAGAAGTTCTCCTTTATTATTTGTTCAAATAAGTTTTCCACTGGTTGCTCTTCTTCTTTCCCTTCTGGTACCCCTATAATTCGGATGTTGGGACATTTAAAGATGTTCTGGAGGTTCCTAAGCCTCTCCTCATTTTTTTTTGAATTCTTGTTTCTTCCTTGTTTTCTGTTTGGTTGTTTCTTTCTTCCTTCTGGTCCACTCCATTGATTTGAGTCCCAGTTTTCTTCCCATCTCTGTTGGTTCCCCATGCATTTTTTCTTCATTTCACTTATTGTAGCCTTCATTTTTTCATCTAATTTGTGAGCAAAATCAACCAATTCTGTGAGCATCCTGATCACCAGGGTTTTGAATTGTGCATCTGATAGGTTGTCAATCTCTTTGTCGCTTAGATAAATTGGCTCTGGGGCTTTGATTTGTTCTCTGGTTTGAACCATTTTCATTTCTGGGTTTTTTATTTTTATTTTTTATTTTTATTTATTTATTTTTTTGGTCTAGTCGTGGTTGTTATGTAGTGAGGGGTGGAGCCTTAGGTGTTCCTCAGGGCAGGACAGCCCAGTTGCTGGGTAGTGACACTGTATGTGGGGGCAGGGTCTGAGAGGAGACAATGGCGCTTGCTCCACTCACTCTCAGATTCCACTCCCTTCCACCGCTTCCCCTTTGCCTGGATTATCTGTGCGTGAATGTGGGACGACCCGGTCAGCCAGCTGCCTTGTGCGGCCTCGCTGGTTCTGCACAGTTGCCACCCCGTGCCCAGGTTCTGTTAGTTGCCACCTATGCACCTGGGGGCTGCCAGCCGCTGCACCTATGCTTTTTCCTGCCACGACTCTGCCCCTCTTACCGGTCTGGATGAATCATTGTTGGACTTCCAAACAGTTCGATTTTCTGAGTTCTGGTTGTTTTCTTGTTTCTAAATTTTTGTTGTCTTTAATTTTGGTTGTGATAGGAGGCACAGTGTGTCTGCCTATGCCTCCATCTTGGCCGGAAGTCCTCAAAACTTAAGTCTTAATAATAATATGTCAGTGGTTCAAACATATGGTAGTACTCTTAAGGAAAATTATGTAGTATTATTGGCTTTTAAGGCTTGAAAAACACCTCTAAATTAGTTTGATAGCAATATTATAATCAGTCAGTGACATTAACAAATTACAACTTTAACTTTTCATGATTCAGAGATGATCTTATGGAAAAAAATTAAGAATTTTGAAAATTTAACTATGGTTGCTATGTTAACCTACCTAAAATTATCACTTTGACTGTATAATTGTAACATTCCGTAATCAAAACCACTAGTGGGTTCCTATCCAAGATGGTCTGTAATTAGCTGCAGCCTCATCTTTACTGAACACTTACTTCCCACCCAACTATCTCAGCTATATTACAATGGGAACTCTCTGACCTTGCTCTTTATTGAACACATGTCTCCCACACTTGCTTCCATGCTTTTGCTTGTTATTTTTTTTTCTGAAATTTTCTTCTCATCTCACAAACCCCATTGCTCCCCTGTGCCTATGAAAAGCATTAAGTTTTTCTTCCTCTACAAAGTCTTCTTCAAGCATTCTTACATATTTCCCATTGCCTAAAGGAATTAACATCCTGTAGCCTGAGAGATGCATAGGAGTTCAAGTATAATTTTGTACAGCTGCTACATTTAACAGGTGGAGAAACCAAGGCTCAGAGAAGGGGAGTATCAGTCACATAATGACTGTATGAAAGTTAACAACAAACTCCCAGATTCCCTGGCTTTCAAATAAATGTGTACCTTACATAAGGGCAGGGTTTATTATTTGTGTTACTTATGGCTGTATCACCATCACCTATAACAATGCCTGACATAATTTTCATTCAATAAATGCTTGTCAAATGATGGAACTGGAAGGTATTCTCTGACCACTCATCTAAAATTTCAAAACCCTCTAATGTGTCTTATCCCCCTTCTTTGTTTTTTCCTCTTAGCACATAAACTATCTTAAATTCTCCATATTTTATTGTCTGCTTTTTCCCATTAGAATTACCCTATGAGATTAGGCTTGAAATGAGAACAAGAATTTTTGCCTATCATGTTCACTAATATAATAGCAGTACCTACAACAGTGCTGGGCATGTAGTTAGTACTCATCAAATATTTCTTGAATGAATAAATACTAAAACGTTCTATACTTTCTGAGTAAAATATTTTTTGAGCCTGGCTTGTCTCCATGAATAGACTGCAAATGCCTTGAAACTACAGACCATGTCTTAGATCCTCCTCTGTACTGCCTAGATCACTAGTACTTCAGGTGTGGTGTCTGGACAAGCATCACCAGCATTACCTGGGAACTTGTTAGAAGTGCAAAATTTTGGAACCCACCCCCAACCTACAAAGTAAGAATCTTTGGGGTGGGGGTCAATGATGTAGGTTTCAACTGTATAATTGACAAGCCCTTCTGAGGTCGGTGATGCATTCACGAATTTGAGAATAATTTGTCTGAACAATTAGCATTTTCTTAGGTACCTGTCAGGTACTCAGTATATGTACTAAATTGAACCACAATCACAAATACAGAATTAAGTGCCTGGCCAATAGTATACTCACCTCTTTCTGGTTATTCCACATCTGAGTAAAGATGGTAAACGAAGACTACATGCAAGCTATATGGGAACCCTGAGTAACCCTGTAACAGTGATGATGTCTAGAAAATAATGCCCAAAAGTTAGTTGACATGCATCGAAAGCTTCTTTGGCAAAGAGCCTCATAAGAAGGCAGAAGGAGGATACAAATGAAGCTGGGCCCTTGCCCTCAATATATTTTTAACCTGTTTGGAGGTGACAGCAAATCAATATAGGAAACAGGCTAAAACATACACATAGAGTACCAAGTGGATATACACATGGAAAGTACATGCTTAGGAGATACTGAATTGATGAAGTGAGCATTCATATGTAATCATGAAAAGTTTCCCTAAATAATTTTTAAGTCATTGATGTAGAAAGAGGTATCTCAATCTAAAGAAATGACAGAAAGCAAGGTGTGGCTTGAATAGAAACTTCTGATGTGAAACCAGAGAAATGGGGCTGGTGGAAGGAGAAACAGGGAAAGGAAGGATGAAGGAGAGGGAGAGAGGGGAGGAGGGAGGATGGGAGGAAGAAGGTTGTTGAGGTATATATGGGTGGTCAGTAATGGCTGCATGAACTTCAAAAACAGGCTGATGAATCACACTTGATCTTGTTACCAATTTTATTATTATTATTATTTTAAAATTATTATATTGTCATTCAATTACACTTGTCTGCATTTTCTCCCAATGACTCCCCTCATCCCAGCTAAACCCACCTCCCTTCCTTGCTTCCACCCTCCCCCTTGGTTTTTTCCAAGTGTCCTTAGTAGTTCCTAAAAATGCTTCCCCCAAAAGTCCCATCCTCCCTCCCCTCTGGCTAGTGTTAGATTGTTCTTACTTTGTCTGGGTATATTTACTTTGCTTTATTCTTTTGTTGATTGTGTTCCAGTTAAAGGTGAGATCATATGTTATTCGTCTGTCACTGCCTGGCTTATTCCACTTAGTATAATGCTCTACAGTTCCATCGATGCTGTCGCAAAGGGTAGGAGCTCCTTCTTTCTCTCTGCTGTGTAGTATTCCATTGTGTAAACGTACCACAGTTTCCTGACCCACTCATTTACTGATGGGTACTTAGACTGCAGCCAGCACTTGGCTATTGTATGTTGCGCTGCTGCTATGAACATTGGGTGTATAGGTTCATTTGGATTGGTGTTTCAGGACTCTTGGGATATAGTAACAGCAGTTGAACTGCTGGTTCAAAAGGAAGTTCCAATTTTAGTTTTCTGAAGAAATTTCATACTGTTTGCTACAGTGGCTGCACCAGTCTGCATTCCCACCAACAGTGCACTAGGGTTCCCTTTTTTCCACATCCTCTCCAACACTTGTTGTTTGTTGATTTGTTTATGATGGCCATTCTGACTGGTGTGAAGTGGTATCTCATTGTGGTTTTAATTTGCATTTCTCTGATAGCTAGTGATACTGAGTATCTTTTCATGTGTCTCTGGGCCCTCTGTATGTACGTCCTCCTTGGAGAAGTGTCTGTTCAAGTCTTTTGCCCATTTTATAATTGGGTTTTTTGTTTTCCTGGAGTGGAGTCCTGTGAGTTCTTTACATATTTTAAAGATCAAGCCCTTTTCCAAGGTATGATTGGCAAATATGTTTTCGCATACAGTTGGTTCTCTTTTCATTTTAATGCTGTTTTCTTTAGCCATTCAGGAGCTTTTTAATTTGATGAGATCCCATTTCTTTATTCTTTCCTTTACATCCCTTGCTTTAGAGGACATATCCGTGAAGATGTTACTACTTGGAATGTCTGAGATTTTCCTGTCTATGTTTTCCTCTAGGACTTTTATGGTGTCACAACTTATATTTAAGTCTTTTACCCACCTTGGATTTATTTTCATGTATGGTGTAAGCTGGTGATTGACTTTCATTTCTTTGTATGTAGCTGTCCAGATCTCCCCACACCATTTGTTGAAGAGGCTACTTTTACTCCATTTTATGCTTCTTACCACTTTGTCAAATATTAATTGACCATAGAGACTTGGGTTTATTTCTGGGCTCTCTGTTCTGTTCCAGTGGTCTATGTGTCTGTTCTTATGGTAGTACCAGGGTGTTTTGATTAAGTGGCCTTGTAATACAGTTTGATATATGGTATTGTGATCCCTCCTACTTTTCTCTTCTTTCTCAAAATTGCTGCAGCAATTCAGGGTCATTTATGATTCCATATAAATTTCTGAAATGTTTGTTTTATATCTGTGAAATATGTCATTGGTACTTTAACAGGGATTGCATTGAATCTATAAATTGCTTGGGGTAGTATGGACATTTTGATGATGTTAATTCTTCCAATCCATAAACATGGTACATGCTTTCATTTGTTAGTGTCTTCCTCAATTTCTTTCTTCAATGTTATATAGTTTTCTGAGTACACATCTTTTACCTCCTTGGTTAGGTTTATTCCTAGGTACTTTATTTTTCTTGTTACTATAACAAATGGGATTTTCTCCCCTGATTTTTGTTTCTGATATTTCATTGTTGGTGTACAAAAAATGCCTTTGATTTCTGAATATTGACTTTGCATCCCACTGTTTTAACAAATTCATTTATTAGGTTGAATAATTTTTTGGTGGATTCTATAGGCTTTTCTATGTATACTATCATGCCATCTGCAAACAATGGCAGTTTTACTTCCTCCTTTTCACATTTGATACCTTTTATTTCTTTTTCTTGTCTGATTGCTGTGGCTAGGACTTCCAATACTATGTTGAGTAGGAGTAGTGAAAATGCACATCCTTGTCTTCTTCTTTACTTTAGTGGGAAAGCTCTAAGTTTTTGCCCATTGAGTATGTGTTGGCTGTAGGACTCTCGTATATGGCCTTTATGAGGTTGAGCAATGCTCCTTCTATTCCCACTTTGTTGAGTGTTTGTTTTATCATAAATGGGCGCTGTACATTATCAAACACTTTTTCTGCATCTATGGATATGCTCGTGTTATTTTTGTCTTTTGTTTTGTTTATGTGATGTATTATGTTTATTGATTTGTAAATAATGTATTATTCTTGCATCCCTGGGATGAATCCCATTTGATCATGGTGTATGATCTTTTTAATGTATTGCTGGATGTGGTTTGCCAATATTTTGCTGTGGATTTTAGCATCTGTGTTCATTAGCTATGTTGGCCTGAAGTTTTCTTTCTTTGTTATGTCTTTATCTGGTTTTGGGATTAAGATAATGCTGGGTTCATAGAAAGACTTTGGGACTCTTCCTTCATTTTGGATTTTTTGGAATAGTCTGTGAAGGATAGGGGTTAGCTCTTCTTTGAATGCTTTATAAAATTCTCCTGTGAAACCATCTGGTCCAGGGTTTTTGTGTGTTGGCAGCTTTTTGATTACTGCTTCAATTTCATTAGCTGTTATTGGTCTGTTCAGGCTTTCTGCTTTTTCTTTCAGTTTTGGAAGACCATATTTTTCATGAAATGTGTGCATTTCACCAGGTTTTCAAATTTCTTGGCATATAGATCTTTATAATAATTTCTTACAATCTATTGTGTTTCTGTGGATCAGTTGTAATCTCTCCTCTTTCATTTCTGATTGTGTTTATTGGGGCCTCTCTCTTTTTTTCTTGATGAGTCTGCTGAAAGTCTTGTCCTATCTTTTCAAAGAAACAGCTCCTGGATTTATTGACACTTAGAATTGTGCTTTTAGTCCTTATGTCATTTAATTCTGCTCTGATCATGGTTATTTCCTTCCTTCCACTTGCTCTGGGCTGTCTTTGTTGTTGTTCCTCGAATTCTTGTAGGCGTAGGGTTAGGCTGTTTGTTTGAAATGTTTCTATCTTTTTTAGGTAGGCCTGTATCATTATGAACTTCCCTCTCAGGACTGCCTTTGCTGTGTCTCATAAGTTTTGGATTGTTGTGAGTTCATTTTCATTTGTTTACAGAAACTTTTTGATTTATTCCCTAATCTCTTTCTTACCTCATTCATTGTTTAATAGCATGCTATTCAATCTCCATGAGTTTCAGTATTTTGGGTTTTCTTCCTTGAGGTTGGTTTCTAGTTTCAGTCCCTTATAGTTGGAGAAAATGCTTGATATAATCTCAATTTTCTTGAATTTGTTGAGGATTGTTTTATGTCCTATCATGTGGTCCATCTTCAAAAATGTTCCATGTGCATTTGAAAAGAATGTGTATTTTGCTTCTTTGGGATAAAAGGTTCTGTGTATTTCAGTTAAGTCCATTTCATCTAGGGCATTGTTCAATAGCACAATACCTTTGTTGATATTTTGTTTGGAAGATCAGTCCATTTTTGACAATGGAGTGTTAAAATCCCTTATTATAATTGTGTTGCTGTCAATATCTTTCTTGAAGTCCTCCAAGATTTCCTTTATGTATTTGGGTGCTCCTATGTTGGGTGCATATACATTTACAATGTTTCCGTCTTCTTTACGATTCTTCCCTTGAGTATTATGATGTGACCTTCTGTCTCTCGTTTTATGGCTATTTTTAATTCTATTTTGTTTGATATGAGTATTGCTACCTCAGCTTTATCTCTCTTGTCCATTTTCTGGGAGTATTTGTTTACAGCCTTTCACTTTCAGTCTGTGTAGGTCTTTTGTTCTGAGGTGGGTCTCTTGTAGGAGGCATATGTGTGGGTCATGTTTTCTTATCCATTCTACTGTTTTATATCTTTTGATTGGGACATTTAATCCATTTATATTTAAGGTTATTATTGATAGGTACTTATTAATTGCCAGTTTTTCATACCTGTGTTCCTCTGTCTCTCACTGTTTTTCTTCCTGTTCTTAAAGCATACCCTTTAGCATCTCCTGCAGAGTTGGTTTGGAGGAGGTATATTTTTTGAGGCTTCTTTTTTTCTGGGAGGCTCCTTATTTGGCCTTCCATTTTAAGTGAGAGACTTGTTGGATAAAGTAGTCTTGGTTGTAGGCCTGTGATTTGCATTACTTGGATTATTTCTTGCCATTCCTTTCTGGCTTAGAGCCTTTCAATTAAGAAGTCAGCTGCTAGTCTTATCAGGGCTCCCTTGTATGTTACTTCCTGTTTCTCCCTTGCTGCCTTTAATGTTCTCTCTTTGTCTTGGAATTTTGCCATTTTAATTATGATGTGTCTTGAAGTAGGCCTCTTTGGGTTCCTCTTGATTGGGACTCTCTGTGTTTCCTGGATTTGTGTGACTTTTTCTCTCATCAAATGAGGGAAGTTTTCCATCATTACTTTTTCAAATAGGTTTTCTATCTTTTGCTCTTTTTCTTCTGGTATCCCTATTATATGGATATTATTACATTTTGTGTTGTCCTGCATTTCCTTTAACCCCTCCTCATTCTTTCTGAGCCTCTTTTCCTTTTCTTGCTCTTTCTGGGTGTTTTTTTCTACTTTGTCCTCCAATTGCTGATCCAATCCTCTGCTTCTTTGAGCCTGCTTTTGATTGCTTCTACTGTGTTCCTCAGTTCAGAAACTGTATTCTTCATTTCATCCCCACTGTTTTTGATAGTTTCTATTTCCTTTTTCAGGTTCATGTAGTTTGCAGTGAGTTCATTGTAGTTTCCATGTAGTTTTTGGTAATTCTCTGTGAGCTCATTGAGCTTCCTTATAGCCATTGCTTGGAGCTCAATATCTCTTAGTTGACTTGCCTCTATTTCATTTAGCATACTTTCTGAGGTTTCCTTCTTTCCTTTCATTTGGGGATTGTTTCTTTGTCTTCCCATTGCTTGTGAAACTCTTCTTGTTAGCCTCAGCTTCTTAAATTGATCTGTTCTGGCTCCCTGGGTTTCTGGTGTGAACTCCTATGGTAGAATACCTGTGAGATTCAGTGGTGCAGTCTCCTTGATGTCTTGAGCTGTTGTTTATGTTGGTTCTCTGTATGTCTTTGGGTTTTGATGTTGTTGGGTCTTTCTTTGGTGGGTCCTTCCCTCCAGCTGGTTAACAAGGGTCACTCCATCCACCATGTCTTGTATTCTTTTGTGCAAGTGTGGACAAGTTGTGTTGAAGCTGGTTCTTCTGTGTGTACGAGGTTTTGAGGCTTCTCTCTCAGTCTTATTCACTTGTTATTTTTTCCCATAATTTCTCCACCATTTAGTTGTATTTCCAGATCAGTCCTAGTTTGAGGTTAGTGTGGCTTTCATTCCCTCCTTCACCTTCTTCCATTTTTATCTGTTGATGGTTCCTTTGTTAGTGGGTTTCCTCTTGCAGCAAGTATAACGGTGTTCACAGCTCATGCCCGGAGAGCCAGCCTGGATCACCCACAGTGCCCTGCACGGTCCTGAAGGGAAGGTCCTGGAGTATTATTATTATTTTTATTGAATTTATTGGAGTGACATTGGTTAATAAAATTATATAGTTTTGGGGGTACAATGGTATAATATGTCCTCTGTATATTTTATTGTGTGTTCACCACCCCAAGGTACCTTCTGATACAGAGGATAGACTGACAGCTGTCAGAAGGGAGGGAGTAGGGAGAGCTGGATGAAAAAGGTGAAGGGATTAAGCAAAAAAAAAAAAACCCACCTCATTGACAGACAATAATGTGGTGAGCACCAGGGAGAAAGGAGGGTGGGGAAGGGTGGAGAGGGAAAAGTGGGGATAAGAGGTGATGGAAGGCTCCTGTTACCAATTTTTATGTATAGGTTCCTAGGGTGAAAATGGTATTTGTGGAAACATATGCTAGCAATGGAGACTTGACTAGTTAAGAAGCTATTGGAATCTGGGAGGCCAACCAAGAGGTTCTTGTAGTAATATGTGATAGGCCATAAGAATCTATAAAATAATGGGAAAAAAATGATAAATCAGACTACTAAAGTTAAAAAGGACATGAAAATACCCCAATGGAAGATTTGTTAATGGAGAAGGAGAAAACAGTATACAATTACTGTAGGGTTGCAAATCCAGAGAGCTGGGAAATGACACTGTCCTTGACAATAACTGAGTGGGGGTGAACATGGATATGCTTGTTCCGTTTTAGCTAGCAGTGGTGGTTCTAAGCTATGTTCTGGGAAAAATGAAAATATAGGTCCAGAGAGAAGACTTGAAACCAGAAAAGTTTCACTAGCAATTAGCAAAATAATATGTAAAAGATATAAGATGTGGTTTCAAGCCTAATCTAAGTATCCGAAGGAGAACAAATTACAAAAGAAAAATGATAAGAAAGCTCTCTTAGTCAAATGTCCTTTTAAAATGTAGATTTAATGATTGGTATTGACATGATTTGTTTACTTAACATGGCCTTATGAGAAGTTCAATTTAGACTCTACAGTCTTAAAATGGCTTTTAAATAGTCTTGAAATACTTATACTCCAGTTAGAATCTCAAAGCATTATAGAAGCACATAGTCCCTGTTAAATGAGCAGAGAAGTATCATGGCAAAGCAATGAGGAAAATAGGTATCAAGCATAGGAACCAACTATTAATATCCTGTAACACAAGTTCAGATGAAGGTGTCACGATCACCTAAGCATTTGCAGACAGGCATGTGTACCTACATTTGAACTTTTTCCACTTTGTTAAAAAGTATTGGAGCCATTCTGTACATATATTTTCAAGTAGGAACTACTAGTATGTTTGCTGCGTTTGAGTTTCCTTTTTTTTAAGATTCTATTTATTTAGTTTTAGAGAGTGGAGAAGAGAGAGATAAAGAGAGGGAGAGAAACAACAATGTGTGGCTGCCTCTTGTGTGCCCCCTACTGGAAACCTGGTTGACAATCCAGGCATTTGCCCTGACTGGAAATCAAACCAGTGACCCTTTATTTCACAGACCAGCACTCAATCCACTGAGCCACACCAGCCAGGGGGCTTTTGTGCTTTCAAAGTCATCAAAATGGTGTTCTTTAAGCTGGAATGCTCTATAAGTAGCAACCAAAGGTTCCAACAGTTTAATTGTTCTATTTAACAACATAGTTAAACTGGAATTATCTTCTTAGATGGTCATATTTTGTACAACTATAAGTAATTCTCTAGACCTAAAGCAGGGTCTGACAGACAGCTGAAAATAGATTTGTCCATTTACAATCTCAGACATTATACCTTAGATATTATAATTAGATATATTTAAGGAACAAAATATATAAAATAAAAAAGTAGGCATTGGTGTTCTAAAAACCTGTTACTTTGCTTTTATTTTCCTGATTCACTGGACAAATCATGTAGAGTGAGAGAGAGCCTCCTTTTTCAGCCAAGTCTTTTAAAAAACAATTCTAATGGAGACAGATGTATTTTAGTTAATTCCAAGAAGCAATAAGATGTAATTTCAACCAATTGTTAAAGCAAAATGGGAACCAACTCTACTGTACTCTATGTCAAACAATATTCATTTAACCTTAAAAGCCACATGTGTTGTATATACAAACTTCACTTATACTCTGAGTGGTACCCTATGGAGCTGGAATGGCTTGGCTTTCTGGTAATGGCAGAACAAGTATTTAAAAATGGTCAAGAGCTAGGCTAAAATGAAAACTTTATAATTCCCATTGCTTTCATTAATCTTTGGGTGGCTTGAGCAGGTCACAGAAGTAAACTCTGTCCTCTCAAGAGGATGAAGAGATTATGAGATACTCATGAAGATAATCCTCAGACAGCAAAACTATGCTGGCATGTGGCCACTTCTGAATCACACACAACATCATAAACAGGCTGCCACCCATAGATCCCAATGTATTTGGATGAACTCAGTTTTATGACTGTTTTTATGGCAGGCTTAATTATTAGGATTGACTTTCCCACTTTCAAAAGTGTCTTGGTTTGGATGATAAATTATATGGTCACTCTAATCATAAAGCAAATGTAAATTAAATGAATCCCTGTGATGGGGAATTGATCTCTGTGACAAGGGAAAATGAACTCTGTATTAGAGAAACTAGTTGAAATCAGAATTGGGGAAAATGGTTAAAGGGCTTTTGAGGGAAATTAAGAGAGGGAACAAAAGAAGAAACTGATTACAAAATTTCCACCAGGTTCTGTGGTAGGCCATGTTATAGCCAGTACTCAGTACCAAAGCTAAGAGATAAAATAGGAAGTGGAAAGCTCTTTGGGGGTCTCTGAAAAACATGTAATTTTACCAGTTTTGTGGAGAGAAAGCAAGTGTGGTGAAATCTGAGGAAAGCTCTAAATAAAAAAAAAAAAACACTTGTATAAAGATTCTCCATTGGTAGACATTTGAGCTTCCAACATGAGGTATAGTACTATGAGAAATCCTCCAGTGTCTTATAAAGTGAACAATCACTTTTGGGGGGGCTGTTTTAGCATTTTTAACAAATTATCTGCTTGAGAAATACTTAGACAAAAATAAGGGGGATGTTCCTGCCAACAATAGCAAGCCAAATCTGAAGAAGAATACAGAAGTATCTAGGAAAATCAGAACTGCATACTTAAAAAATGCATTGTGAGTGTATATGTGTTTGCAGCAAGAGGTCAGGGGAGAGGTACTAAAGAAACTATTAACTAGATGGTGCTCATGACCCATACTCTGCTCTTCCAATGAAGATGTGACCAAATAGATTTAAGTTTACTGTTAGAAATGTGGTATTCGCATCCCTGAATAGTCCCAATGAAAAAAGCTGGAAGTGTACCATAGCTGGGCCCTGGAAACAGAGTTGTCACAAACTGTTCCTCTCAGTAGCCTCTGAGTTATATGAATTCCCAAAGTCTCCTCAAACCCCCATGTTGAAAGGCAGTATAATGCAATGACTAAAAGAACAGGCCACAGCTATACTGCTTGAGTCCAAATTGTTAATCTTCTCCCTTCTTTCCTCTGTCACTTTGGAAAAGTGAATTGACTTCACTGAACCTCAGTTTCCTTATGCTACAATTGAGACAATAATACCAATCTTATAGGGTCATGAGGATGAAATTAATTAGTATATGCCAAAAGCTTAGACAGTGCCTGGTGCACAGTGTCATGTAAATGTGAGCCATTATTCTGTCTCCCTCTTCTTCCCATCCTTTCCCTCCACTTCTTTCTCTTCAAGAGGTTTACAGGAACAAGTATAAAAGACACATGGACAAAAACTAGGGAGCGGGATGAAAATGGGAGGGAGGTGGGGAGGGCTGGGGGGTGGGCTGGGATGGGAATAAAAGACAGAAAACTGTAATTGAACAACAATTAAAATTAAAAAAAATTAAAAAAGAGTAGCTTACACATGGGGAAAGCCCATCTTAAGGGACTCCCACAAGAGGGCCAGGGATTTAAGAAGGAAAGGATTTGCATTAAACAAACAAAGCCTAGTCAAATGAGAAAATGTATGTCTGCACACAGAAAGGGAATCATTTAATTTCTAAATCATCACATGCCAGGGTCTTGAAGATACAAAAAAAGTTTGCTGAGATTTCTTCAGCTTACACTTCTGAAACCACCTTTGATTCTCTCATAATTATACTAGTGTTCTTCTTATCTTCATCCTTTTAGAAAAGTAGCTCACATTTTAATTAAAATCTTTTTCTGTCTTGGCTTAAAGTGAGGCTTAAGAGGACAGATATCTGCTTCACTGGAAGGCAGTACAATTTACACAGTCATAAAATGAAGTGGTAAAAATCCAAGTATCCAAATAAAATAAAGTCCTGTGCTGCCACATCCATTAACAGAAAAGAACAAGCAGGATAGAGAAGGGAAACTCAATAATCTATCAATGTTTACTGCCTGGTCAACTTGGGAAGGGAAAGCAGTCATTGAAAGACCCTTCTTTCTAGAAACACCACTTTGGCTTCCTGGCCCTATGCAAAGAGGACTGGACTACTTGGTAGGAGTAGGGAACATAGCTCTGGTTTTAAGAGCCAAAGGAAAAATGGATATAGTCATTCCAGCAATTTGATTGAGCCAACTGAATAATTCTATCAACTGTCCACTTTGCCTGGGTTATGGAGACTTGCATTTGGTAAGTTCTTACAGTTGTAGTGTAGATAATATTCAAATATGATTCCTCTGCCTGATATCAGTCCTTTTTCTCGTGTTTCTTTTTCCTCTGTTCATACTATCAGTCAAGAAATCAGATTAATTTCTATAAATGTTGGGGTCTACACTCATGAAGACTATCCTAATGAGAGTAATGTGCATATCAAGTGGTGTGATTCTGGGCAGTCATGGAATCCCTTTGTCACAGGTGGGCACAGGTAACCAGGTTCTTGGTGATTGGGACAAAGAATTGAACCGAACACCCAGAGTTTATGGCAGAGAACATGGGAGCAGGCCAACTCCAAGCAGAGATTGACCTCATGGGCTGGAGGGACTCTATTCTTATAGGGCGGATCCTTCCTGGCTAGTTTTGGCAGGCTTTTACTGTGCATGTACAAGTAGTTGTATTGCTTTAATTACTGCACATGTGGTCTCCCATGATTTTCCCCTGATTGGCCACCAGGGAAGTGGGTCCCCCTGTACTAGGTTCACCTTTCCCTTCACCAGAGAATTACAGCTCTCCATGTCAGAGATTGGTGAAAAGGAAAGGAATTATTTATTCAAGTTATACAGACTTAAGAGTAATGACTTAATGTTTTCATCAAAATCCCAAAGTCCCTTAAAACACCCACAAACACACACAGTACTTCCTTCCCTCCTTTGCCCAGTCTGGGGTCTCATATCTCAGGAAAAGAAATAGAAGTCCATGGCTCAGGCACCATCCAGTTCTTCCCAGTAATCCATGCTCAGCTGGTAGGCCTTCCTCGGTTCCCGGCACCATCAGCTGTGTCACCAGGATCTCCAATTAATCCAAAGTCATGTGGCACCTTCTCATGGCCCATTGGTAAAAGTCCTTTTTCCGTTTTCTTCCAGGCAAAGTCTCTCCTGCTTCCTAAACCACATGGCCAAAGGGAGCACCCCAAAGCTGTGGGGTCCTCACTCTCACCAATGCCGAGGGGGTCCTCCCATCAAAGTTGTGGGGTGGGGGCATCACCACTCTGCCAAAAACATATGGTTCTCTGCCAAAGCCGAGTGGCAGTTCTCTGCTAAAGCCATGTAGTGATTTTCTCATGACTACGGGGGTCCTGACTCTGGCCACAGCTGAGTGGTTCTTCTTGACCAAGGCTGTGGGGGTCCTGACTCTGCCAAAAGCGTGTGGTTCTCTCCTCAATGGCTGCCACATCTGGGTTTAAATCCCTGCACCAATCTTACTTTGCAGCCCCATTTCCGACTCATTCCACAATCACTACACCTGCCAGCACTCCTGTATCCTTCCAGCTTTACTGGGCTGCCATAGTGAGTCTGGGCAGGTGTGGCCCCATGGCATGGAGCCAGTCATCTCCAAGCTCTCACACAGGTGCTGTAATTAGGGGGAGTCCTCCCAGTTACACCTTGGGTGGAAGTCACTCCCTTCTCCTTGGCTCAAAGCAAGACCACAACTATTTAGCATATCTATGAAACCACAGTTAAAGGTTATAGATATTTTAAATGACCATTGTAGAGGTTATCTGCAAAACTGTTCCTATGCAAAACAACTCAATGGCCTTGATCCATGTATCCCACTCCTTAGCTCAGACTTGGGCTGGGGACATCCCATATTTTTAATATTTCCTGGACACCCTGAGTTCTGGACCCCATTACAAATCCTTCTTTTGGGGGCCCTCTGGCTGCACCCTCCTACACCTTGAAGTAATTAGAAGGACAGGGCTGGAGGAAGAGTGTGTTTAGCCACCTGTGAAGAAATAATTGCTCTGAAATGCTTCACTGAGAATCCTTTATTTTTAATGTGGAACCAGAGTCATATACACATTAAAAAAACCCTCAAACTTCACAATAGGATGGGCCATTATTGACCTTGACAGGATATCCCAGATGGCCAGTTAGGAACCATTGCTATTAATTTGTTAAGCTCAGTATGAGAATCAATGCTGTCTCATCCACTGTCTAAAGGGCTCTGTCTAAGAAAAAACATTCGAGATACAAGAGACATGCCAAAAGGAATGTGATGACTTTAGAGAAGTGGGAGTACTGGGATGGATAGCAAGATGAATTCTGAGTGCAAGGGATAGAGAGAGAACAAAAATAACCTGAATAGGAGAGATGGACAAAGATGGAATATTTCTAAGATGCTTCCATCTTCATGAATAAGAATGGTTTACTTTTGAAAAGGGATTACCTTTGATGGTCAGACTTTTCTGTAGCTGTGAAAAGATCACAGTTTCAATACATTTTGAAGTTTAGGTGACAGCATACTGAATCAAAATTTATTAAGGTAAAAATTTTAAAGTAATTTTTAATTAAATGTTTTCCTCCTATCATTATGACCAGGAGATGGTAGTGTTTCTACAGAAAATGTGGGCAAGAACAAAAGCAACTCTATGTTAATATGTGAGAATCTATATTTGAAGTTGCTGTTATTTTCTCCAGTTTTCTTTGATTTTGAAAACTTTGAAAAGTTTGGTAGATTTTTATGATGTGAAACAATGAGACATTGAAATTAAGAACAATCAGACAGTAACCAGAGGGGAGGTAGAAGGGGATAATAGGGGGAAAGGGGAAGGGTTTTCAGAAACAATTATAAAGGACACATGGACAAAATCAAAGGGGGGTGGAAGCAAGGGAGGGAGGTGGGGATGGCTGGGGTGGTGGGAGTGGAGGGGGGTAAATGCAGACAATTGTACTTGAACAACAATAACATAATTAAAAAAATAAATGAAACATCTCACAGAGCATTTTTCTCAAGATTTCTGGGTCTCATTCAAGATGGCATCCAAGGTGTAACTTTGCTGCTTTTTGAAACATAAGTCAAGAGTTGTGGGTAACATGGCAGTTCTCTTGAACACTGATGAATTGATTTTAAACAGTTGCTTCTAGTGTTAGTTACCCTGAAGGAGTTAGTATAATATCTCAATTTCATAAAAGAGATTCAATTTTCTCCTTGGGCTCATTAGAGAGGTGTGATATAAATGAGCTTGGGTTGAGTAAGTTGTAAGGTCAGTCATTTCTCCTGCCTTCTTAATTAGGACTGCACTTGGAGCATTGTCAAGAGCTTTTTAAAATAATGGCTCTCCTTTTTAATAAATCCATCACAAAAGATATGCTTAATACTATAAGGGGAAACAGGAAGATGAAGACAGTCCTTTCCTTATACAGCTTCCCAGTGAGGAGCCAAGACCCATGAAATAAGGAATAATACAAAAAATATTTTTAAATGTTACTAACAAGACTACTAAAAGCAGTCAAAGAAAGAGGTTAGTGAGCACTGGATTGACCAGGCAAGACTCTTTATAAGAGGTGTGACTTCAGCTGTATTCTTGAAAAATGGTTAGGATCCTAATTGGTAAAAGAGAGCAGAGAGACTAGTTCAAGCTTGTAGGGAGTGAGAGCTAAGCCAGGCACATAACAGGTGTGAAGCTGAAAGGAGCACACAATATTATAGGATAAAGAGAATAGCTAGCCTAGAGGAGAAAATGTATATGTTGGTGTCAGAGACCTGAGGATGGGTAGTAGGTAAAGGAAGTGTCAGATTGTTTTACAGAAGGCCTTTAAAAACAGGCTGAAAACTTATTTCACTTAGAATAATACCCTCTATATCCATCTATCTTTGTCAGTTTTGAGAACAGTCATGGGGATGTAAAGTGCAGCATAGGGAATATAGTCAATAATATTGTAGTAACTATGTATGGTGCCAGACTTATTGGAGTGCTCACTTTATAAGTTATATAAAGGTGTAATTGCTATGTTGCATATCTGCAACTAATATAATATTGTATGCCAACTATAACAGAAACATTTAACAAATAAACAACCTGAAGAACTGAGATTGAATAACATGGTAAAAAAAATGGTAGACACTGATCAACATAATCAACTAGTTCCTTAAGAAAGAAAACCTAGAGTATTGTGCAGCATGTACAATGAAGGAAGAATGATATAGGCACTCTTACAGGATGAGGTTGTTGGCTCAGTGTGATCAGAAGTTGGAGATCATAGGAGGATAGGACAGCCATCAGTTATCTCCCCAACTTTTGAGTCAATCCTCCCTCACCCTGGGGTACAGAGAATGAAGATACATGTGGTGTGAATTGAGGCTCGAAAGAGAGTCCTAGGAATCTTCTTTCACCTCCCTGACTAGGTCAACACCTCTCAATGACTGGCTCTTATAACATCTTTCCTTTTTAACATGTGGCACAGTCACAATATTATATTTACAAGTGTTATTATTTGATAAATATCTGTCTTCCCTACTAAACTCTGCTAGGGCAGATTCCATGCCTGTTTTGTTCCCTGTTGTATCTCCAGCACCAGCATAGTGCCAGGGGCTTAATGATTGTTTTATAAATTTTTGCTGAATGAAATAAGGTAGATATTTACATTCAGGCATCTTTAAGCCTAGAAAGAGAGAAAGGTGGAACAAAGGTGTTCCTCTATAATTGGGAGTGGGTAGGTTGAGGCTTTGATGGGGAAAGATGGACAGTGTGGTCTTAAAATTATCTGCCACACATGTCCCATCTCCCCCTTCACTTCCCTTCCCTAGGAGAAGCCCTTGTCACACTCCTATAAATGGCTTCCACCTGGTAGTGTAAGAATTTGAGATTGTAGAACCAGGCTGACAAGTTTTAAATTGTGATTCTGCCACTTACTATCATGTATCCTTGGGCAAATCACTTAATTTCTCTCCTCAGTTTCCTCATCTGTAAAGCATAGATAATAATTCTTCCTACATTGTTTTTGCTACATTTCTGGTCCAGATGAGGTTTGCTGAAGTGCCAGCAATGACACATACCCTGCCAACACTTTCCTCACTGTCCTAGCCTCAGAGACATGTCTAAACAACTGAGGCTGAGATTCAATCTGTGTCTAATACTGCTGTCTGAAGCAGGAAGAAAGCTTTACATTAGTGTTTGGTGACAGCATAGAGAGCCATTATCAATGAGGCCCTTTATGTTAAAGTTTGCAATTTCAGCACTCAAAAGGTTACTTCTTTTGCAGTATTTTGCCTGCAATTGTGGTGACCAGCATAGGAGAGAAGTATATCTGGATGCACTGCTGTCTGAGTAATATCCATATACAAGATATACTTTTGTAAAAACATCATTTCGACAGAAAAAATAACTAGCTGCTTCAAAAATTAAAACATCGGGGAGACTCAATCACACTATATACAACTGAAAGATGCAAAGAAATTAATGACAGAGAAGACAGCATTAATTTTATGAAAGGGTAGAATTTAGTCTTTATAGGGAAAGATGAAAGAAAATGGTTTATTTAGGTTGGAGAAGAAATGGCAAAGGAAGTACTTAACTGTCAGTTATGTGAAGGGACAGTGCATGATCATTAATAACTAGCTTTTATCTGCCACTTCTGAAGACATGAAAAAAGAAATTTAAATGGTGACAAAAGAACTGTTGAGAAGAGGATTAGTTCCAAGATCTGTTATCACAAGAAGGACTAGAAGTAAAGTTCTGTATATGGAAATTAAATAAATAAAAAAGCAAGACTACCACAGATAGAGAAGATGCAATTCTATTTAACCACAAGGTTGAATTTGATAAATATATAATAAATATAATAAATACATACTCTATTTCATAGAATAATGATCACTTATTAAGCAATAACCATGTACCTGACCTCCTCCTAGCACTCTATATCATCTCAGTTAATTTTTACAACTTTTTCATGGGTCATAGATATCATAATATCCATTTCTTCAACTGAGAAAACTAGTTCTGAGTGGCAAAGTAGCATGCCCAAGGTAACATCTCTAGTAGGTGGTAGCTTTGCCATGATAAATCTTTGTCTATATGTCTTTAGAGCTATGTCCTTTGTACTACATTGATTCTCAGATGAAATAATATGTCTTATTGCCATTTCCATTCTTTCATTAATTTTTCTTCAGTTTAGATTTCACATGTCCTTTCCTCCAAAAAATATCAGCCTAACAACTGGATTATTACAACTAGCTTATTACTATGTTAGCAACCACATATATACTTCTGCTCAGTATGGACTCTCTTCCCTTTGGAATACACTCAAATTAAGTTGAGGCAAGGATGAAAAAAGAGGTGAGGAGCAAAATACTCATTATTTCCTGGCTGAAATGTGATAGCTGTACTGAGGTACAGTGCACACACACTTTAGAAACTCTTTATAAAATATTAAGGGCATTACTAAAGCAGAAATCAAATTAGGTTGCAAGTGAATGCATATTGACTTGCAAGGGCTGGTACTAAGAGGATATTAAACAAGATGAACATATACTGATACACAGAACAAGGTCATTTCTTTCAAAAAGAAATATTAACTACAGTGTCCTTAAGTGAGATGGGGAGAAAAAAATCACGGGTCAGAAATGACACTGGGGGTGAACTTCCAACCAAGATGGAGGTGTAGGTAGACACACTGTGCCTCCTTGCACAACCAAAATTAAGGACATCAAAGATTTAGAAACAAGAAAACAACCAGAACTAACAGAAAATTGAACTGTATGGAAGTCCAACAACCATTCATCCAGACTGGTAAGAGGGGTGGAGTTACAGCAGGGAAGAGCAGAGGCTGGTGAACCGGGGCGCATAGGAGCCACAGGCATGCATGTGGTGAGCAGACCCCAGGTTCAGGGTGGCAACAGGCAGACCCAGTGAGGCCGCACAAGATGGGTGGCTGACCAGGCGGTCCCACATTCATGCACAGATAATCCAGGAGAAAACGGGGAGCAAGACAGACCTCGCAACCCAGGGCCCCAGCGCCAGGAAATGAAACCTAAAACCACCGCTGAAATTGAGAACAGACTGACAGTCACCAAAGGGGAGAGGGGAGGGAAGATCAGGGGAAAAGGGGAAGGGTTTACAGGAACAAGTATAAAGGACACATGGATAAAAACTAGGGGGTTGGAAAAGGGAGAGAGGTGGGGAGGGCTGGGGCAGTGGGCTGGGATGGGAGTAAAAGACAGAAAACTGTACAAGGACAACAACTAAAATAAATAAAAAAAAACCCTAAAACTATCGATTGAAACACTTGTGGGGTTGAGGTGCTGGGAGAGACTCCCTGACTCACAGGAGAGTTCATTGGAGAGACCCACAGGGTTCTAGAACATACACAAGCACACCCACATGGAAATCAGCACCAGAAAGGCCCAATTTGCTTGTGGAAAGTGGCAGAAGGGACTGAAATATGAGAGAGAGCGAAGCAAGCACCACTGTTCCCTCTCGGACCCCATCCTCACATACAGCATCACAACCCAGCAACTGGGCTGCCCACCCTGGGGAACACCTAAGGCTCTGCCCCTCATACGTAACAGCCACGACCAGAACAAAAAAAAAAATGGCTCAAAGGGGAGAATGGATCAAAGCCCCAGAGCCAATTCATCTAAGCGACCAAGAGATAGCTGACCTATCAGATGCACAGTTCAAAGCACTGGCGATCAGGATGCTCACAGAATTGGTTGATTTTAGTCGCAAATTAGATGAACAAATGAAGGCTACACTAACTGAAACGAAGGAAAATGCGCAGGGAACCAATAGTGATGAGAGGAAAACTGGGACTCAAATCAATGGAGTAGACCAGAAGGAAGAAAGAAACAACCAAAAAGAAAAGAAGGAGGAAACAAGAATTCAAAAAAATGAGGAGAGGCTTAGGAACCTCCAGGACATCTTTAAACATCCCAACATCTGAATTATAGGGATATCAGAAGGGGAAGAGGAAGAGCAACAAGTGGAAAACTTATTTTAACAAATAATAAAGGAGAACTTCCCCAATCGGGCAAAAGAAATAGACTTCCAGGAAGTACAGGAAGCTCAGAGAGTCCCAAAGAAGGTGGACCCAAAGAGGAACACACCAAGGCACATCATAACTACATTAGCCAAGATTAAAATGAAGGAGAGAATTCTAGAAGCAGCAAGGACTAAGGGGACAGACACCTACAAAGGAGTTCCCATCAGACTGTCAGCTCATTTCTCAAAAGAGACCTTACAGGCAAGAAGGGGCTGGAAAGAGGTATTCTAAGTCATGAAAGTCAAGGACCTACATCCAAGATTGCTCTATCCAGTGAAGCTTTCATTTAGAATGGAAGGGAAGGTAAAGCACTTCTCAGATAAGGTCAAGTTGAAGGAGTTCATCATCACCAAGCCCTTATTATATGAAATGTTAAAGGGACTTATCTAAGAAAAAGAAGATAAAAAATATGACCGTAAAAAGACAGCAAACTCACAGTTATTAACAACCACACCTAAAACAAAAGCAAACTAAGCAAACGAGTAGAATAGGAACAAAAACACAGAAATAGAGATCACATGGAGGGTTAGCAACAGGGAAGTGGGAGGAGGATAGAGGGGGAAAGGGTACAGAGAATATGTAGCATAGATGGTGGGTAGAAAATGGACGGGGGAGGGCAAGAATAGTGTGGGAAATGTAGAAATTAAAGAACTTGCGACACAGGGACATGAACTAAAGCAGGGAATGTGGGTGGGAGGGGGTGTGCAGGGTGGAGGGGAATGAAGGGGGAAAATGGGATAACTGTAATAGCATATCAATAAAATGTATTTAAAAACAAAACAAAACAAAACAAAAAAGAAATGACACTGGGTAATTTCCTATTGAATGGGAACCAATGTATAGTCAGTACAATCTGCCACAGTTGATCAGCAATGCAGATAATACACTCTTATTTAATGGCATCTACTACAAACCATGACTAACTTTCTGGCAATATTTCCCTGATAGTGCATGTTCATTCATAGAGCATCTACTCTGTACTTAGCACAGTGGGAGGGGAAAAGAGATTAACCAGAAATAGTTTGTTACTTAATGAACTTAGACATTGGTAGGGATGATAAGACATGGGCACAGATAATAAAAGACAAAATATGACAAGGTAATAAACAGTATTGGAGAAGCAAGGTGAGGTGCTGAGGAGGACCAAAGAGAAGAAAGTTTTACTCTTAACTTATAGGATTAATAACTTCCAGCCATAAAATAAATAAACCATGAGGATATAGTGTATAGCAGAGAATATAGTCAATCATATTGTAATAATTTGCACATGACAGGTGGTTACTAGACTTATCATGGTGATCACATTATAAGGTAGATAAATGTTGAATCACTATATTGTACACCTGAAACTAATAAAAGATTGTATAATAACTATATTTTATGTTTTTAATATATTTTATGTTATGCTATTACAGTTGTCCCATTTCTCCCCCATCATTCCCCTCCACCCTGCACACCCATCCCACCCACATTCCCCTCCTTTAGTTCATGTCCATGTGTCATAAGTTCTTTATCTTCTACATTTCCCACACTATCCTTGCCCTCCTCCTGTGTATTTTCTACCTACCGTCTATGCTACTTATTCTCTGTACCTTTTCCCCCTCTCTCCTCCTTCCACTCCCCTGTTGCTAACCCTCCATGTGATCTCCATTTCTGTGTTTCTGTTCCTGTTCTAGCCATTTGCTTAGTTTGTTTTTGTTTTAGGTGTGGTTGTTAATACCTGTGAGTTTGCTGTCTTTTTACTGTTTATATTTTTTATCTTCTTTTTTTTAGATAAGTCCATTTAACATTTCATATAATAAAGGCTTGGTGATGATGAACTCCTTTAACTTGACCTTATCTGAGAAGTGCTTTATCTTCCGTTCCATTCTAAATGATAGCTTTGCAGGATAGAGCAATCTTGGATGTAGGTCCTTGACTTTCATGACTTGGAATACCTCTTTCCAGCCCCTTCTTGCCTGTAAGGTCTCTTTTGAGAAATCAGCTGACAGTCTAATGAGAACTGCTTTGTAGGTGACTGTGCCCTTAGCCCTTGCTGCTTCTAGAATTCTCTCCTTCATTTTAATCTTGGCTAATGTAATTATGATGTGCCTTGGTGTGTTCCTCTTTGGGTTCACCTTCTTTGGGACTCTCTGAGCTTCCTGGACATCCTGGAAGTCTATTTCCTTTGCCAGATTGGGGAAGTTCTCCTTTATTATTTGTTAAAATTAGTTTTCCACTTGTTGCTCTTCTTCTTCCCCTTCTTGTACCCCTATAATTTGGATGTTGGGGTGTTTAAAGATGCACTGGAGGTTCTTAAGCCTCTCTTCATTTTTTTGAATTCTTGTTTCTTCCTTGTTTGGTTGTTTCTTTCTTCCTTCTGGTCCACTCCATTGATTTGAGTCCCATTTCTCCTCCCATCTTTATAGGTTCCTGTGTGTTTTCCTTCATTTCACTTATTGTAGCCTTCATTTGTTCATCTAATTTGTGAGCAAAATCAACCAATTCTGTGAGCATCCTGATCACCAGGGCTTTGAATTGTGCATCTGATAGGTTGGCAATCTCTTGGTCGCTTAGATGAATTGGCTCTGGGGCTTTGATTTGTTCTCCAGTTTGAGTCATTTTTGTTTTTGCTTTCTGTTTTGGTCTAGTCGAGGTTGTTAGGTGGTGAGGGGTGGAGCCTTAGGTGTTCCCCAGGGCGGGGCAGCCCAATTGCTGGGTAGTGACGCTGTATGTGGGGGCGGGGTCTGAGAGGGAACAATGGGGCTTGCTGCTCTGCTCTCTCTCGGATTTCAGTCCCTTCTGCCAGTCACTTCCACCGCTTCCCCTTTGCCTAGATTATCTGCGCTTGAATGTGGGACTACCTGGTCAGCCAGCCACCTTTTGCAGCCTCACTGGGTCTGCACAGTTGCCACCCTGTGCCCAGGGTCCGCTAGCCACCACCTGTGCACCTGGGGTCTGCCAGCCGCTGCCTGTGGGTCTGGGATCTGCCAGCCGCTGCTGCCTGTGTGCCCAGTCCGCATCTCCACTTTTTTCTGCTGCAACTCCATCCCTCTTACCGGTCTGGATGAATGGTTGTTGGACTTGTGTACAGTTCAATTTTCTATCAGTCTGGTTGTTTTCTTGTTTCTAAAACTTTGTTGTCCTTAATTGTGGTTGTGAGAGGAGGCACAGTGTGTCCACCTATGCCTCCATTTTGGCCAGAAGTTAATAACTATATTTTAATAAAAAATTTAAAATCTTTATGGAGGAGGTAGTATTTAGGCTGGGATTTTAAGGATAAGCAGAGATTAGGGTGGAAAAATTCAGGATGGAGATAGAAAGGTAGAGAAAAGAGAAAGGCACTCCAACTGGTATTGAACAACATCTCACCTGAGAACTACTTGTGTTAGAATCTGAGGAGGCTGCATTTGAACTTAGTCTTGAGGAGCTGGCAGGATTTTCACAGGCAGATATGAAGAGAAAGGAAAACATACTCCCCCCTCCCAATGCTTACTGTACATATGCCGTTTTTACCTCACCAGGCATTTTGTCTCATTTCCTTCCTGGTTTCTCACCATGAAATAGCCTCCATTAATTCACCCCAAATTTGGTTGCCATATGTTTGGAACTAGTTGCTGTAACCAGCCAGAGACTCCACTGATTACCTTTCTATTGGCTTACTCAGGTTTCAGACTTTTAAAAAAATTATATTTTATTGATAATACTATTACATACTATTACTATTATTCTCCCAATAATTCCCCCTTTGCCCACCTCTGCCTGGTAGCCCCCTTTCCTCCAGCAATAACCCTCTAGTTCATGTCCATAGGTCATGCATATAAGTTCTTTGACTTATCTATTTCCTATACTATTCTTAACACCCCCTTATTTTGTACCAAAATCATGCTTCTTAACCCTTGTACCTTTTTCATCCCTTCTTCCCCCTTCCATCTCCCAGCTGATAACCCTCCATGTGCTATCCATTTCCATGTTTCTGTTCCTGTTCTAGTCTTTGCTTAGTTTGTTTTTGTTTTAGGTTCAATTGATGATAGTTGTCACTTTATATGAGTTTGTTGTCATTTTACTGTTAATAGTTATGATCTTCTTTTTCTTAGATAAAGTCCCTTTAACATTTCATATAATAAGGGCTTGGTGACCATGAACTCCTTTAACTTAACCTTATCTGAAAAGTGCTTTATCTGCCCTTCCATTCTAAGTGATAGCTTTGCTGGATAGAGTAATCTTGGATGTAGGTCCTCGCCTTCATGACTTCAAATGCTTCTTTCAGCCTCTTCTTTCTTGTAAGGTTTCTTTTGAGAAATCAGGCGACAGTCTTATGGGAACTCCTTTGTAGGTAACTGTCTCCTTTTGCTGCTTTTAAGATTCTCTCTTTATCTTTAAGCTTTGGCATTTTAATCTTGGAATGGACCTATTCACATCCATCTTGTTTGGGACTCTCTGTTTCCTGGACTTGCATGTCTCTTTTCTTCACAAAATTAGGGAAATTGTCTTTCACTATTTTTCAAACCGATTTCCAATTTCATGCTCTTTCTCTTCTCCTTCTGGCACCCTTATGATGTAAATGTTGGGTTGTTTGAAGATGTCCCAGAGGCTGCTTATACTGTGCTCATAATTTTGGATTCTTTTCCTTCTTGTTGATCTGATTGGTCGTTTTTGCTTCCTTTTTTACTGTTCTTCAAGTACAGTTGTCTCTGTTTTCCCACCATCACTCCCCCACACCCCAGCCATCCCCACCTCCCACCTCCCCTTGGTTTTGCCCATGTGTCCTTTATAGATGTTCCTGAAGACCCTTCTTCCTTTTCCCCCATTATCCTCTTCCACCTCCCCTCTGGTTACTGTTAGTTTGTTCTTAATTTCAATGTTTCTGGTTGTATTTTGGTTGCTTGTTTGTTTTGCTGATTACGTTCCACTTATAGGTGAGATCATTTGGTATTTGTCTTTCACAGACTGGCTTATTTCACTTAGCATAATGCTCTCCAGTTCCATCCATGCTGTCACAAAGGGTAGGAGCTCCTTCTTTCTTTCTGCTGTGTAGTATTCGACTGTGTAAATATACCACAGGTTTTTTTATCCATTTATTTACTGATGGGTACTTAGGTTGCTTCCAGAACTTGGCTATTGTAAATTGTGTTGCTATGAACATTGAAGTGCACAGGTTCTTTTGGATTGATGTTTCAGGATTCTTAGAATATAATCCTACCAGTGGAATTGCCAGATTAAAAGGCAGTCCCATTTTTAGTTTTCTGAGGAAATACCATACTGTTTTCAACAGTGCCTGCACCGGTCTGCATTCCCAACAACAGTGCCCTAGGGTTTCCCTTTCTCTACATCCTTTCCAACTCTTGTTCTTTGTTGATTTGTTTATGATGGCCATTCTGACGTGTGTGAAGTGGTATCTCATTGTGTTTTTAATTTGCATCTCTCTGATAGGTAGTGATGCTGAGCATTTTTGCATATGAATCTGGGCCCTCTATGTCCTCCTTGGAGAGGTGTCTGTTCATCCTTTTTCCATTTTTAAATTGGGTTGTTTGTCTCCCTGGAGTGGAGTTGTGTGAGTTCCTAATATATTTTGGAGATCAAACCATTTTCCAAGGTATCATTGGCAAATATATTTTCCCATACAGTTGGTTCTCCTTTCATTTTAATGATGTTTACTTTAGCCATGCAGAAGCCTTTTAATTTAATGTGGTCCCATTTATTTATTCTTTCCGTTATGTCCGTTGCTTTCACGATCACATTGGTGATGACATTGCTGCATGAATGTCTGAGATTTTCTGTTGATATTTCCTGTAGGACTTTTATGGTGTCACGACTTCTATTTAAGTCTTTTGTCCACCTTGAATTTATTTTGGTTTATGGTGTAAGTTGGTGATTGAGTTTCATTTTTTTGCATGTAGCTGTCCAGATCTCCCAACACCATTTGTTGAAGAGGCTATTTTTACTCTATTTTATGTTTCTTCTCCCTTTGTTGAATATTAATTGACCATAGAGACTTGGGTTTATTTCTGGGCTCTCTATTCTGTTCCATTGGTCTATGTCTCTGTTCTTATGCCAGTACCAGGCTGTTTTGATTAGGTGGCCTTGTAATATAGTTTGATATCAGGTATTGTGATCCCTCCTACTTTGTTCTTCTTTCTCAAAATTCCTGTAGCTATTTAGCATCATTTGTGGTTCCATATACATTTTTGAAATGTTTGTTCTACATCTGAGAAATATGTCATTGGTACTTTAATAGACATTGCATTGAATCTATAAATTGCTCTGGGTAGTATGGATATCTTAACGGTGTTAATTCTTCCAACCCATGAGCATGGTACATGCTTCCATTTGTTAGTGTCTTCCTCAATTTCTTTCTTCAGTGTTGTATAGTTTTCTAAGGACAGGTCTTTTACCTTCTTGGTTAGGTTTATTCCTAAGTACTTTATTTTTCATGTTGCTATATCCAATGGGATTGTTTTCCTGATTTCTCTTTCTGATATTTCCTTGTTGGTGTACAAAAATGCCTTTGATTTCTGAGTATTGACATTGTAACTGGCTGTTTTGCTAAATTCATTTATTAGTTCAAGTAATTTTTTGGTGGAGTCTATAGGATTTTCTGTGTACACTATCATGTCATCTGCAAACATTGACAGTTTTGTTTCCTCCTTTCCACTTTGGATGCATTTTATTTCTTTTTCTTCTCTGATTGCTGTGGCTAGGATATCCAATACTATGTTGAATAGAAGTGGTGAAAGTGGACATCCTTCTCTTGTTTCTAATCTTAGTGAGAAAGCTTTTAGTTTCTGCTCATTAAGTATGATGATGGCTGTAGGTGGCTCAAATATAGAGTAATGTTCCCTCTATTCTGACTTTGTTGAGTGTTTGATAAAAACAAAATGGGTGCTGTACCTTATCAAATGCTCTTTCTGCATCTATTGATATGATCATGTGATATTTGTCTTTCCTTCTGTTTATGTGATGTATTACATTTATTGATTTGCAAATATTGTATCATCTTTCCATACCTGGGATGAATCCCACTTGATCATGCTGTATGATCTTTGCTTTTTTCTTCCTTATGTTCCAAATAATTGCTGATTCTCAGTTTCCTCCACTCTACTGTTCTTTTCCTGTAAGAACAGGGGAAAATATATCCTTCTTTTCTAACTGGATCTTCTTATGCTGTGGAGGTCCTTACTAAGTTCCTTCAGCATCCTTATAACCAACGTTTTGAATTTTGCATCTGATAGATGGTTTTCTCCACTTCATGTAACCCTTTTTCTGGAGTTTTGTTCTGTTCTTCCATTTGGGCCATGTTTCTTTGTCTCCCCATTAACATCCTCCCTGTGTTTGTTTCTATGCATTAGGTAGAGCTGCTTTGACCCTGTGTCTTGGTAGTGTGGCCTCATGTAGTAGGTGTCCTATAGGATTCAGTGGCACAGCCGTCCCTATCACCCAAGCTGGGTTCTTGA